>JAXGGT010000094.1:3509053-3520190 GCA_035583425.1 Marsdenia floribunda | reverse complement strand
TACCCTTATTGAGAAATAATAAATAACAAAATTAATATATCTCTAATATCTCTAATAACTAATATATCTCTAACAATCGCCATCCTTGCTTAGCAAGTAAAGCACGGTTAAAACAAGAAGGATCTTGAAATCCCAAGCCTCCATCAAGTTTAGGTCTACACAGAAAGGACCACTTGCGCCACAAAATCTTTCGTTTGCCATCATTCGAACCCCACCAAAAATCCCTCACCATTTGCGTAATCTTTTGGCAAATAGCTTTAGGGAATAGAAAACATTGCATGAGATATGAAGGAATAGCTTGAATAACCGCCTTAATAAGAACCTCCTTACCAGTTGGTGATAACAATTTTTCCTTCCAGTTGGACAACAACTTCTATATGCGATCAAGCATAAACTGAAAATGCCCCATGCAAAGCCTAGAAATAAATGTAGGCATGCCCAAATAATGTGAATGACCAGAACCCTCAATCATCTGCAGCTTCTCCAAAACAGTTTGTTTGAGAGATGAAGGAGTATTAGCAGAGAAAACAATGGAAGACTTATGACTATTCACCAACTGACCAGACAAGGCCTCATATCTCCAGAGGATATGCAAAATGATATCAACCTCCTCAAGAGAAGCAGAACTAAATAAGAGACTATCATATGCAAACAGCAAGTGGGAAACACACACATTACCGTCACCGAACCGAACCGAAAGCCATGCAACAGAGACCTATGTTCTGCTTGTCTAATCAAACTAGAAAACCTTGCAGTGCAAATGGCAAACAAAAAGGGAGATAACGGATCCCCTTGGCGAAGGCCTTGTTAAGGATAGAAAATTGGTGAAGGAGATCCATTGATGAGCACAGAGAAAGAAGCAGAACAAATGCAGTCCATAATACAACGAACCAACACTAATGGAAATTTCATAATGATGAGAAGTCTGTGGAGATAGTCGTAGTCCCACTCAACTCTGTCCTATGCCTGTTGCATATCCAATTTCATCGCCATACGTGGTAAACGGGATGATTGAGCCGTTAGCAAATCATGGAAACACTCAAAAGCAACAATAGCGTTATCAGTAATCAAACGACCTAGAACAAAGGCAGACTGTGACTCATCAATAAGAGAAGGAAGCGAGAGAAGGAAGGACACGCTTCAATTTATTGCAAAGGATCATAGAAATGAGCTTTTAAGTAGAGTTACACAAGCTAATAGATCTAAAATCCTTTAAACTCCTAGCCCCTTTAATCTTAGGAATTAAAACAATGAAAGTATAATTCACCTATTTCAAATCCATTTTCCCATCAAAAAAATCCAGAACAAAACGCACAACATCATGCTTCATAAAATGCCAATACTTTTTCAAAAAAATACCTTGCATACCATCCAGCCTCGAAGCTTTGGTACCTGCCAATTAATTGAGAAAGAGCATGTTCAATGTCATCAAGAGAAATCGGTTAGATTACTGCGTGGAAGAAAGCTGAGCAATGTCTAAATCATCGAGATCCACATGACGGCCCGAAGAACTCGAAAACAACTCTGAAAAGAAATGGACAGCCACACCATGCATAGATGCTAAGTTCTGAGTAGTCTGACCATGTTCATCAACCAACTCTGAGATGTGATTACAGGCATGCCAATGGGGGGCTTTGCGATGAAAGAACTGGGTATTTCGATCACCACCTTTCAACCAGTTTACGCAACTCCTCTAACTCCAAAAAGATTCTTCCATATGAGGTAAAAACTCCAAAGAGGTTCGTAACCACTCCTCCAAATCTACATTCGCTGACGAAGATACACGAGCCTCATGAATTTGAGAAGAGACTTTCCGAATAGCATGAGGCAAAGAACCAAAGGTTTGTTTGCTCCAACCTTTCATTCCATCTCGAACAGCACAAATCCTATCATAAATATGAAGACTGGTACTAGCAGAGTTGGACCATAAATCACAAAAAACATTACCACATTCTTCACGTTGGATCCAAAAGGGAACAAATCGAGGAAGAGGCTTCCCACGGACATGATCATCCATCTCACAGCCAAACAAGAGCAATGCCAAATGATCAGAGGAAACAATATTCAGATGAGAAATACGACAATCAGGAAAACAAGACTACCAAGAAGAATTCACAAATCCCCGATCCAGTCGAGCTTTAACAGGGGCATCCACCCTACGATTAAACCAAGTAAATAAAGGGCCCGAGAAACCTAAATCCATCAAACAACAACTAGTAATGGTCTCTCGAAAATTGTTGATCAGTGCATGACGGCACAAGATAGGCCCTGATTTTTCTGAAGGATGAAGAATTTCATTAAAATTTCCAATACAGAGCCATGAAAGAGTAAACTGGCTATGGAGCCGTCGAAGGAGCTGCCAATAAGCTTGACGAAGATCTTGATTAGGATACCCATAAAACCCAGTAAATCTCCAAGATAAACCATCAGTAGGCACAACAGTAACATCAATATGACCATTAGAAAAGGAATTTAAACAAACAGATTCTAAAACATTTCAAAGAAGAGCCAAGCCACCACTCTGACCAACAACATCAACATATAAACCACCAACAAAACCCAAACGAATACGAATCTTATTCATAAAAAAAGAAGAAGATTTAGTTTCAAACAAAAAAAACAAACCAGGAGTGTGTTTACGGACTAGGGCTAACAATTCATGAACATGTCGAGATTGCCCCAAACCTCGACAATTCCAGCTTAAACAATTCATAATGAAGGGCGGGGCTGCTCAACAGCCTCCGCTTGAATCAGTACATCAAACAAACTATCAAGGCGAATTTTTTTATCCGACAAGCTAGGGTTTGCATGGGAACCAGACCGTTTCTGCGACAAGGAAGAACTAGGGTTCTCAGGAGGCCTCCCATGTTTGAGATAACAGACCCTCCTTCCACCAGAAGATGACGATTGAGAAGCATGCAAAGAAGCCGAGGGAGCTGCAGTGACCTGATCAGTCGGGGGAGCCAATGCAATGGGAGAAGGAGACGCCTCAAAAAGCACCAACTGTAGAGCAGAGGAGGACTGTTTAGAGTCCCTAGAAGCAGAAGAAGATGTGGGAGCCTTGGGGCTATCCACCATGAATTGATGAGGAACAAAGGAGGCAATCAAAGAACCCTTAGAACCTAAGGCATGCATGAACGTACCATAGGGGAGGCCATCCAATTCACCAACAGATAACTCCTCATAATGATTTGGACAAGCCTTTAGCGTGTGATAGATCGAACCACAAGCAAAATAAAATAATGGCAATCGTTCAAATTGAAAAAAAAAAAACAGCCAAACAGAAGCCATAGAAAGGAGCAGAAAAAGATAGACCCTGCTGCAAAGACTACTGCACTAAGATATCAGCCCTCAATCGAAAATATTTTTCGTGTGAATCACTATATTCTCGAATATGAAACTGATACCAGTGAGGGAAAGTGTCTGCAATGCGCTTACGCACCTTCGGAGTAACACACTCTCCGGAGTAATATTTTGACCCGTTGGTCCCTTTTTTTTTTTTTTATTATTTTGTAGGTCTCTAATATATAATGAACAAGTATATTTGGTCTTTTATTTTATATATAAATTTTGTTATTTGGACAGATCAAATAATGAATTTTGATTTAGAAATTTACTAAATAAAAAAGAAAGAAAATACACCAATTACACTAAAAATACAAACATTAGAAATCAAATTCACTAATTTTT
Organism: Marsdenia floribunda; assembly: GCA_035583425.1. Taxonomy (NCBI): domain Eukaryota; kingdom Viridiplantae; phylum Streptophyta; class Magnoliopsida; order Gentianales; family Apocynaceae; genus Marsdenia; species Marsdenia floribunda. Next base: position 3,516,500 of record JAXGGT010000094.1, on the reverse strand, counting down.
CAAAACTTTAAAAAGTTAGGACACAAATGATAAATTTTTCCTTTTGGAAAATGATTTATGTATGTATTTCTTAGGGGTGACAACATCTGACCAATATAAAAATGACACGAAATTAGCAAGTTAAAGTTAACAATAAATAGACTTGAATAAAAACTGATCAACTCATTTAATAATAATCGTGTTTAAATTATAAAGGGTTCAACCCACAAAATAGTACGTAATTTGTTTAAATAATAAAAATAATTTTTTTCATTTTATTTTTTATTATTTTTAAACATTAATATTTTATATATAATTAAATTAAATAATATTTCTAAGAAAAATGTAATTCAAATAGTTATTTTAATTAAATCTTATAAAATTATACGAATTCGATATAATTATCATTGTATGGCTCCTTGGCTCGAGGACTTAGAAGCCATATGCGGATCAACCGATCCCAGATTCCTTCATCACGACCTCGGGAATTTATTGTCCAGGATGCAGATCTCGGTCACTCCGTACACCTCTTTGTATCAGTGCATTAGAAGATGGTACCCTATCCCAAAATGTTCGAACGTACAATAGTTTCTGCCCTGCATTCCCCACACTGGATTAATCCTACTTCCGGTCACCGCTCAACACGTAACTCCTTGATAAAATAAAAAAAAATATATAGAGTTAACCTTTTCAACCGACAACACCACAAAGCGGCCGCAAACCGCCTCTCCTGCTGCCGGTGACTAACTGTATCGGATAGTGGATAATTGTAATGGGAGGAGGAAATAGGAAAAAGTTTAACAAATCCAGAAGCCGTAGAACGTCGCAGTCTTCATCCTCTCGAGCTCCTTTTGTCCAAGGCGGAGTCTTGGGTGATTGGTCTTCGCCTTCCTTCATTTCCCATTCTTCCACAGGTTTCTAACAGTTATTTCGTTCTACATATCTTTTATTTGTTATTATTATTATTATTTTTTGGTTTGGTCTGGTTATTATTAATATCATTGTTCTGGTTTCGATACATTACCAGGGAGGAATTTCAGTGGCGAAGATGGTAAAGGAAAATCTGATGCTTCGAGATCCAGAAAGGGTAAAGGGAAACAGGGCTCTTGCTCGGCTTCAGGGTCGGGTTATGGGTCCACTTCTGGAGGCGATCATGTAAAAAGTAAAGGAAATGCTGTTGGTTATGTTTACCCTTGTTTTAATTCTCAGGTAAACTGGAATCTTTTTTTTACTTTGTCTTCTTTTCTTTTTCCCCTATTTTAGAAGCTAAATCTTCATTGCCCTGGTTTGTATATTAAATTGTATGCTGATACCTTCTCTGATGAATTTTGAGGTTTATTGGAGTTGATTTAACAATATGGAAAACAATTAACCAAGTTTGATGCTTTTTTGTTTTTGTTTTATTTATGTAATTATTTATTTATTTTTCTTTAAGTAATTTTTATCAATTAGGATTCTTTTATGCATTTTATTTAATGAGTTTGTGAATCTAACTTGAATCCTTCATTGATTTAGTACTGTGAGGATTTTTTCAGGATAACTTGTTTCCAAACGTAGATGAGGAAAAAAGGAAAGATCTTGAGTCACAGCCCATGATTTTGCTTGATTCCAAGGAGACACCAATTGTTGCCTATGTTGATGAAGTGCCAAATAAAAATATGCCATGCACAGAGTATGCTTATGATTACACAGCAGGCTTCACCTTGGATGAAAGTTCTCATAGAGGATTGAGAATCAATAATGAAGCAAAGGAGACATCAGCATGTTCTGGATTTTCTTCTGAGATGGAGAAGAAAGAAGGTTCTTCCAAGGCATCGACACCTACTGAAGGACTAGAGCAAAATATGCAAGGCTCAGATTACGTTTATGGTTACATCAGGGATTTTACATTGGATGAAGGGTGTCATAGGGGTTTGGGCTTCCATGATGAAACAAAAGACTCTCCGGCATCTTTTGATGTTGCTTGCAAGCTTGAGAATAAATCAGGTGTCATTGAGTCATCACCATCTAATGAGGATGAAGTGACTGCTGAGGATAGTGCTCATAGTGATACAAGTACTAAAGCAGAAGATGACCTTTTGGGGACAATATCCTCTCCTGAGAGAAATCCAGGATTTTTATGTATTGCTGGCCACAAAATATACACCCGAGATATATCAGATAGTGAAAGTGATAAAGTAGAGTTCTTGGATGAGGAAAGCTCAGATTATTCTGAAACAGAAGATTCCTCTGATCCATCTGATAGTGGTTCAGATATTGATGATGTGATTGCTGAAGACTACTTTCAGGGTATTGGTGGCAGGGAGGACTTCGTAAATATTGATCAGCTGGCTGGAATGGTTCCCACTGTCTTGGATGAAGATAGTGATTCCAGCGATAGTTTTGACAAGACAGTAGAGAAGCTTGGAGGAATTGCTCTTCAGGAAGCATCTAAGGAGTATGGCATGATGAAGCTTCAACCAGCAAGAAAAACCCACAGGGAAGCTCACAAAGTTACCCCTCGAACAATTGATATGCTGTCAGCTATGGATGACTTTATGCTTATGAAAGATCCAAGAAATGTTTATGGAAGAAAGAAGCACGCCAAAAGAACTCCACAATCATGGCCTGTTGAGTCTCGAAAGAGTCGAAAAGGCAGGAAGATTCCAGGCAAGGAATTTCCTTATGATTATGTTCCTCATGTTTTGTAATGTATTTGAATTAAAGTTGTTGTGATGGTGTATGTTCTCTTGGGTGTGAATTTGCCTACATATCTGCTTGATATGTTTGGGTATTTTCCACTGACTGACTGGATGCTGGCGATTCATATACCATAGTTTTCTGCTAATCAGTTGCTCTTGTTGATGCCCACTTGTATAGCACTTCCATGAGCATGATAAAACAATGAGCTGGAATTTGCATATTGAGGTGTCTGAACCCAGGGTATGCTTCATAGTGGCACCAAGGATGGATTTTATAGATCTGATTAGGGTCTGAAAGTCATATGAGCTCAATTATATGCCACCTTGATAAATCCCAAAATGCATGCATGCTATGTAACCATGGGTTTCCAAGGACGCTTGGTTATTGCAAGTCTGACTGCAGGTTCTGAGATGCAGGTTGTTTGTGTACTTTGATTCAGAATTTATGTAGCTGTGACATAACCTTCTTTTATGTTTGTCGCATAAGTTTCAATAAGTTGTTCATTAGTAAAATAAAATTCATCTTTAATTTGTATTTTATAAGGAAAAATATATACTAATTTCTCAGATTGCAAGAAAAGCAGAAAAAAGTACAAGTGTAGGTTTCTTTTTTAAGACAAGAGGTTATCTGATTGCATTGAATGGTTCATTGGATAGTGGCTTTTCAATCTAATACGTTTTATATTAGCCTTTGGATCTAGCAATAAATTCTTATTCATAATTGCAGGTGAAAAGAAAAAACATCGAAAAGAGATGATTGCTGTGAAGCGTCGGGAGAGAATGATCGGCCGTGGTGTTGATCTTCAGCATATAAATTCTGTAAGATAATAGCTTGTTGATTAATTGTTGGGGATAAGTTATTATCTGTTTACAACTGAAATGTGGTCTTTTCTCATAAAGATTCTGACTGTGCACTTTCTTTATTTTGCAATTGAAGTATTAATATTTGTTTCCTGCCATGAACTAGGATGCTAGATCTTATGCTGATTAGATTAGATTCGTTCCAAAGTTTTGAGTTTCTAGTTTCTCAAGAATTCATGTTTCAATTGGATGTTCATGAGCAAAGATGTAAGGTAAGCTGCTTAATCAAAGTTTCTATCACTGTAGAAATTGCAGCAATTGGTTCTGGATGGAGGTGTCATATTATCATTTCAGCCCATGCACACTCGTGATTGTTCGCAGGTATGAGAATTCCGGTTCCCCTTTCCCTATTCCCGCAAGAGATTTAGTAGGATAAGAAAATTATAGAAAAGAAGAGTCAGAAGTAATATCATGCCTAGGGATGACAATTGATACTAAATCCGACTGAGAACTTGCATCCCGATCTTGTTTCAGGTTTGGGGATGGGGGAATGACATTTCCTCTCGGGTCCCCATCCCTGCCCCATTCTTGACCCGTCATTTATTCCCCCCTTAAATTGTATATACATATAATATAAATTATATATAAATATAAATTTAAACCAATCATTGTATCTTTTTGTAAAATTGAAACACGATAATTATTTAGTAAATACAAATACAAATCAGTAAAGTAGTAACCATACAAATTACTGGAGACCGTGGTTTACATTAGGTTTAATGGGAATTGCTGTCCTCTGTTGCCCTTGATTACAGACAGATTTTTATTTTTTTTTCCCCCCCTCCCTATCATCATATCTTGTATTAATTTGTTCTACTGTTAGTAGGTCCAAAAATTGGCAGCAATGTACCGTTTAAGGAGTGCCTCTCAAGGTTCTGGAAAGAAAAAGTAATTAATGCTACTTTAACCATATTGCTTTTCCCCCTCCCACTTCATGTTTGGCTTAAGAAATTACTCTCGGGTGTGAGTCACTAACATTTTCCCCCCAGATTTGTGACAGTTACTCGAACTCCGCATACATGTATGCCATCTTCTGCAGACAGAGTTCGCGTGGAGAAGGTACCTGGACTACTGGATATGGTTGATAAGTTGCAATTCTCTACTTTGTTGAACTTTTAAGCTGAATTTTGAACTTCTATATTTTCAGTTCATAGGCGCTGATGATGAGAACGGTGATTTTGCTGTCTGTGATGTGAGATCAGCCGAGGGAGGCAAAACGACTAAGAAGGCCACAAGATATACCGACTCGAGCATAAAGAATTTGTGGGCAGATGTGAGCAAGAAGAAAGAGAGTAGGAAAACGACCTCATATGCTGCTCAGCCAGTTTCTTTTGTCTCCAGTGGTGTGATGGGCTCGGATGTGGTGCAGGCTAGAACTATAGAATCTTCTGAAACAAATGAAACCTGCGGTGATAGCGGCAAAGGGATGCCTAGTTCACATGCATATTGTTCATTCGAGTTGCATACTACAGGTTTTGGGTCAAAGATGATGGCAAAGATGGGATATGTGGAAGGTCGGGGTTTAGGTAAGGATGGACAGGGTATGGCTGAGCCGATTGAAGTGTTACAGCGACCCAAATCACTAGGATTAGGTGCAGACATACCTGAATCCATAACCGAAGCAAGTGATAAATCGGGTAAGAAGGGGGGATCCCTGTTTGTAGGACGTGAACATCCTTCAAGAACTAATGGAAAAGATGGTAAAAGGAAAGGGAGGAGGGATTCCCAACAGTTTGGAGCTTTTGAGAAATATACAACGGGATTCGGTTCGAGAATGATGGCGAAGATGGGTTTTGTCGAAGGGACCGGCCTAGGTAAGGATTCGCAAGGTATGGTCACACCTTTAGCTGCTGTAAGGCGTCCAAAATCCCAGGGATTGGGTGCCAAATTATTGCTGAAAACAACGAAGTAAGGTAAGGATTTTATTGAATCTAAATATTAGGGAGGAAATAAACATAAAATATCTTCTTCTCTACTACTAGTCTTGGAATTAGATGGTTGAAATTGCCAAAGCTTGTACTAGTAGTAGTAGTAGTACGAAGTCTGGTATGAAATGGGTGGTAACGCCACATGTGGCGAGGTTGCCAAAATCTATGTAAATGAAATTAATACACTTTGACTTTACTTACTAATGCGTATCTTTCGGGTCACGCCTCTCATCATACCTTCTTTTTTTTTTTCTTTTTTTTTTATATATATATATAACACAACTATTCTGAAAAGCATTTATGCAAGGATGATAATATTTGACATGATATGAAATTAGCGTGTTATGATTGATAGTTTTATCGATTAAATTAAAAGAGATTTATGGAAGAAAATTTATTTTTATTAAAATTCAAATCTAAAAAAATATTTAAATAAGGAGAATTATATTATTAAGCGCTTATTTTATTGTCCACAACTCTCATCATACATAAGTATATGTAATGGTTAAAAGAGTATAAGGGACCAGCATATCTCCTATGAATATATGCTTGTGAGTTTTAGCTACTTTTAAACTAAAAATTTTGATATTAAATATAGGAAAATTAATTAATTTAGTCCATATTTTATTAATTTTTTTTATAATTTAATTTAATTATTATTATTATTTTGTCTTCATACTATGGGTGTTCTTATATTATTTTCAAATGATTTTTTAAAAAAATATTTTTAATTATATTTTAATTAATATTTAATGAAATTAAAAGATCTTACAATTAATTTATAATTCTTTTAACTTAAATTTAAAAAAAAAAATGAGAGAAAAAGGGTAATATATATATATATATATATATATATTACTTTTTATTGTTTTTGCTTTCCATATTTTTTGTTTTAGAATTACAGAAATATATATATATATATATATATATATATGTGTATATATATTAAAAATTTTGAGGTTTTTGGTTGTTAATAAAATTCAAACTCATGACCGCTTAAAAATATAAATAAGATTATTATTAATTGAAAAATACAATTTTGTCAAATTATATATATATATATATATATATATGATTTTGTTGTATAACTACTATTTCATTTTATTTTAGAATAATTATCTAATTTAGTCTCCCAATAATTTTGAGTTTGAGTTACAATTGAAATAAAACTTTTGAGATTAAATATATGAACATTCTTTAGTTTAATCCATATTTTGTTAGTTGTTCACAATTTTGATCTTTTTACTATTTTTCTACTTTTTTCTAATGATCATTTTAATCATATTTGAGTTAATTTTGTATTAAGTTATAACTTTATAATCAATTTATACTTATTCTAACTTGATAAAATAAATTTTAAAAAAAAAAAAAAAAAAAAATTGAAAGAAAAAAGTTAAGATTCATTGTAAAGTCCTAACATGATAAAAAATTAGCCAAAATATAATAAAAATGGCCGAAACAGTCACCAAAAAAATAATATAGAGATAAAAAAAAATGTAAAAAGAATTAATGAAATAGGGGACTAAATTGACCAATTTTTCTTAATTATATATATAAACTACATTTTCTTGTCAAATTATATAATTATGTTATATAACTATTAATTTATTTTATTTTTATTGAAAACTGCATCTAATAATTTATTATAATAATCAACACATATAAATTTTTTTAGATAGGTAATTTTTATTTATGTATTTTGATTCTTCAAAAATAATGAATTATGGCTTGTCCATCACATAATAACTTTAATTATATAATAAAAATTTTTTAAAAAAAAAGCTTTAAATCAATTAAAAAAAAATGGAAATCTATAAAATTTCCTTAGGATGTTACATAATAGATAGGCCTGTCAATGGGTCTAAAAGACTCGGACCCGATCATAAAAATATTGGGTACGGGTCTAGCTTTTCCATACCCGTACCCGTACCCGAAAATTAAATATTAATTGGGTCCGGGTACGGAACTATAAATACCGTACCCGATACATACCCGATC
>JAXGGT010000094.1:3485857-3500648 GCA_035583425.1 Marsdenia floribunda | reverse complement strand
CCTAGAATACGAAGATGAAGCACCTGAAATCATATTGATGACTTTAGGTATCTTTTGGTCTGATTGAGATGAAAAATCTTTCCGGAGATGATGAACCTCTTTCTTTTCAACATAATTTTGAAGTAATCCATTCTGAATAGCTCTTTCTATGTGGTTTTTGATAACATAACAATCATCTGTAGTGTGTCCAATATCCTGATAATATTCACAATATCTCCTGTTGTCTCTTCTTTCCCGTGTATTTAGAATTGGTTTTGGAGATGGAAATATAGCCATGTCTTTTACTTCTTTGAAGATGACGGATCTCTTCGCATTCAACGGAGTTAAAGGCAAACTTTCTCTTTGTTGGCGTTGGCTGGGAGACGCAAGGTGTTGCGTATGATGTTGAGAAGTATTTTTGAACTTATCAACTTGAAAGTTCTTCCTGCTGAAGTGATCATTTGGAATAAAGTTACTCTGAGAAGATTTTTTTTGTGAGGTATCGTCTCTCTTCTGAGGAAATGATGAAGCAAACCATTGGTGTTGGTTACCAAAAGGATGAATGGAAGGTTGTCTTCTCAGGCTGAAACCTTGTGATCGTTGTCCTTCTTGGAAATGTCTGATAAGTTCATCACTCATCTTTCTTCGGACAAACTCTGGCTGAAAAAGTTCTTCCCGTTCAAGTTGACGAACTTCCCTTTTAGATTTCTCTAGATCTTCACCTTTTATCCACTTGCAAATCTTGTCAAACAGCTCCTTCATAGTTTGAGGTTGAAGGCTATTCAACTTCTCCGAATACTTTCCCGGTCGTAAACCATTACAAAATGCTTCAATATATGTACCCTCTGTCAAATTGTAAACATGTAATGATTCGTCATTAAACCTCTTCAAATATGCAGCTAAATTTTCTCCGGATCTTTGACGTATATTAAGAAGATGAGTTCGAGGTTTCTTCTGAGTGCGACTACCAGCAAAATTCTGAAGGAACATATCACCAAGTTGAACGAAAGAGCTTATTGTTCCAGAAGGGAGAGATGTAAACCAGTCTAAAGCATGTCCTACTAAAGTAAGGGGAAAATACCCGCACAATAAAGCATCATTAGAAGCATACATAAGCATAGAAATGGTGTATTGCTTTAAATGAGCTTCTGGATCAGAAGAGTACTTTGTGATGGTAGGCGGTTTAAAATGTGCAGGAAGAGTAGTAAGTTGACAATGTTCTTGGAAAGGATTACTCTCAATGGCATTCCAAGACTTCTTAGGCGCTTGCACTTGATGTAAAATATTATGAGCTTGGCTGTAGAGCTCTTGTACTTGAGGATTGTCAATATGAAGATGAGAAAGGGTTGCTGGTACCTTCAATTGTGTTGGTTGAAATGAAGGTTGTGGATATTGCTTCTCTTCAGCAGCCTGCATCTTGAATGTAGGAGGCTGAGGAGGTGGAGATAAGCAAACATCTGCACCTAGAAGGTTGTTTTCACCCATACAAGCGTCTTCCACAGCATATCTTTCTTTTAACTTCATGTATGCCATGAAGTCTCCAGCATGTTTCATGACATAGTTAAGTTTCTCCAATTGGTCTTCTTCCTGTCTCATTGGATCCTTTCCTCTATTACGGTCATCTGTTCGAGCATTAGAAGTAGAATAAGTAGGAGAAACTTCCCTAGCACGTTGTTCTGATCGACGGAAAATCTCCTGACTCAAAGACAAAGCCGGACTTCTAGTTATGTGAAGAGGCTCTGTGACTGGTGGGAATTGAGGAGGAAGCTGAGAGGTCTGATGAGAAGGTTGAGTAGGATTTACTGGAGGAGGATGAAGTAGCGTCTTTGAGGAGGTTGGGTGATGGATGGTTGTGGAAGTGTCTCTGAAGGACGCTTCTCTTGAATGTTTTGGGTTAATAGAGCGGACTTGCTTCTAGTGTGCATTCTGAATGAAGAGAACTTTGGTAGAAAGGTTCGTATCAAAAGACAGTAGGAGCCAATTATGATGCAGATAAATGGTCCCTAAATGGAAGAATCTTCCGCAGAAACCGAACAATCCTCCTAGAGATACCTTGACAAGTCTTCAACTTTATCACCTGCAAGACCAAAGCCAAAAGGGTAGAAAAACCCCAAGGCTCCTCCGATGCTTAAGTCAGCAAATGATAAGATGTTAAAGATAAAAAGTCAAAGTTAAAGGGTCCAAATCAACATACCTTTTCCAAAGACCGTATCTGTATAAATACTATAGAAATGTTATTCAAAATACGTAAAAATACGATGTGAGATACTTGAATAGATATTTTATACATATACGTTATGTACTAATATTAAAATAATATCAAAAAATATCTAGATAAATTATATGGGCCTTATTTTATTATTTGGGCCTTCTCATTTTCATCTGAGCCTTTATTATCATAAATGCCCAATAGAAAAGAATTAAAAAATCACTTGGGCCTAAATATATTATTTTGGACTTTTATAATCACAATACTTTCAAATTCATTAACAGAGACTAAGAATGACAACCTAAGTTATTGATGAAGCAAAGATATATATATATATATATATATTTTAAGGCGATAATGAATTTTAAAATTTGAAATAAGAGGAGGGTCAAAGACGTAATTTAAAGATTCAAAAAATTTAAAAAAAAATTAAAATTAAATTTTATTTGTATTTTTAATTTTATTCTTCTTGCTTTTAAAATAAATTATAAATTTATTAATAAAAAAGCTGTCGAAAGACGAATTTATAGAGAATGAAATAAAGCTCAAAAAATTTAGAATTGAATTTATGGGACTAGAATAGCTAAGAGTGTTTGGATTTTCATTCAACTTTAGTTGAGTAGAGTTTTTGTATTCTCCAATAACTCGGCATATATGGATATCATTTTTTTTGTTCTCCAATAATACTATGTTGTGAACCCCACTTAATAAAAAATATATGTATATTATTAATAAAATAATATTATACACTAAAACTTAAAAAAAATATTCTCTTACACACACAATTATTACACCTATAAAATCTATTTATTTAACCTCACTTTTTCGAACAAAAAATTGAATTTGAAAAAAAAATGGAGGACAATTTTTATTTTGAGTCATAATTTATCTCAAAAAATCAATTTTTTTTCTAATATAGCGAAAATTCAAACACGCCCTAATTTCCCCCAAATAAATAAAGTAAATTCTCTGGTAGAGGGACCCACTTATACCGTTACAGAATGTATAATAATATGTGGTGACAGTCTCTTCGTTAACTATGCACGAAAGCTCTGCAAAATCTCCCTACGACTCCAACTTTGCTTCACAAGAATCGGAAGCCATTTCTGATAAACAAACAATTCCCTTTTGCTTCACAAAATAATCTCATCAGCTATGTTACACTACTGTTCATCTCCCGTAATTCATCGCCATAATGTTGCTTCAACTCCAACTCTCTCTACTTCTTCCCTCTACAACCCCTCTCCCTCTCCCTCTCCCTCTCCCTCTCCCTCTCCACCATCTTCTTTCTTTGTACCCTCTCCTGTTACATGTCCGCAGCTTTCATCATACAGTTTATACGCATCACCCCACTTCAAGATTAGTCCCAAGAATAAGGTTTCTTTTTTTTCTTTTTTTTTTTTTTTATCTTTTTATCTTTTTGTCTTTCTTTCCCTTCTTGATTGATAAATTTTATTCGAGTTGTTTGATACTTCTCTTCTTGGAGGGTTATGTATCATGTATGTGGACGGGAAACACTGAATTGATTTTATTAGCTTCATTTCTTGAGATAATGTTGTCGATTCTTGAATTTGTTTCACTTTTGGAATAGGGGTTGAAGACATTTTGCTCGAAAGCTGAGCCAATGAAGGTGATGATATCAGGGGCGCCTGCTTCTGGTAAAGGGACACAATGTGAGATGATTGTTCAGAAGGTAATCATTAGGTTTCAGATTAATTACCTGATATTAACATTGTTTGACACAGTAGTTTAAAATCTTTTAATCTGATGTTGCTTGTTTCAGCTTGGACTTACTCAATCCTTTGTCTACAGGTTGCCTTTTTACTTGTAATATCAAAGTATTTTTTGTAGCTTTGAAGTTCATAAAATCCATAACATTTTATCGGAGTCAAGAAATTTCTTGCTGCTGCCTGTCTTAAATCGAGCTCCCTCTAAATGGTTCTTGAAGTCCATGATCGTATTGATCTATATTTTCTTTTACTTGTTGCTTGATTGGTCCAGCCAGAACATTTGTCTTCAGTAACAAAAATGTTCACAAAATTCTGCCACTTTACTCATTTACTTTCTGTTCCGCCTTTCTTTCTCAGTTTGGGTTGGTGCACGTATCAACCGGGGACCTTCTAAGAGCTGAAGTATCAGCTGGGACAGAAATTGGAAACAGAGCAAAGGAGTACATGAATTCTGGCCTTCTCGTTCCAGATGATATAGTGACAGCTGTAAGTTATGCGTGTTGCATCGTTGACATTTCACCTTCCCTTAACATAACAATTAGTACTTCCTCTTGTAGATGGTTAAAACACGTTTATCACTGAATGATGCGAAAGAGAAAGGATGGCTTCTAGATGGATATCCTAGAAGTTTTACTCAAGCCAAGAGTCTGGAGGACCTGAATATTAGACCAGATGTGTACATTGTGCTTGAAGTATGTCTCTATTCATTCTTACTAAAATTGTTAGCACCAATTTTACTTTTACTTAAATGTCACTCACAATCATATGCTGGCAATGCAATGGCATTTGCATCCTTGAGTATTCTGTGTCAAGTCTGTGGAGAATCTGGCTTCCGTTTGTATTTCTTATGTGCATTGGATGAATTTTTCTAAGATGTGTTCTATATAATCTGACCGGTAATCCTAATGCTTTTGCCCCTGAAAATTCTGAATATCCTTAAGAACCATACATGTAAGTTATCTCGGAGTGGTTGCATTTCGGTTCTCTAGACCTCTAGACCACAGTCCTCAAGCTAAACTAGGCTGAAGCTATATGGAATTGGTTCTTCTAGGGCTTAACATGTCACTTTGTACCTATTTAATGTGCACTGAGATGTTATGAGAAAAGCTCTTAGTGATAGAAATATAATGTGGTAACTGTGCTTTGCCCTGCTCTAAGATAATTTTTTTCTGCTGCAAAAAATTTTTACTACAACCAATCATCTGATGGAAATACTGAAGGAAGTTTACTATTTAAATATTATCAGGTTCCTGATGAGATTCTAATCGACAGATGTGTTGGTAGAAGGCTGGATCCTGTAACTGGAAGGATATACCATATTACACATTTCCCTCCAGAGAATGAGGAAATTAAAGAAAGGCTTGTTACTCGTCCTGATGATACTGAAGGGAAGGTAGGTTTACCTGTTTGCTACAGACTATACTTCTGTAGATGAACAATTATATTTCAAGTTCTTGGCAGAATAACCACCTGACATGGTTTACTTGGAAAGGAGATAATTAGCAAAAGAATTGGTGACTGGTGTTGAGAGAATGACATTGATAAAGTCATGAGTCAGTCCATGCCACAAAATCCATCCAGGGAAGAACTTGTTGGGAAATATAAATTTAAGAATATTTAATCCCAAGCATTATCATCCTGCTATCTTACTGACTATGGTAATGCTTTCCCCACATTCAAAGTAAGGCTGATTCCAAGTTAACATGGTCTCCATTCAGTAAACGTAAATATAAACTGATGCCTGAAATTGAAATACAAATATCAGATCTCACTACCTTGTAGCTTTGCATAATAAATATATCTTCCTAGTGTATTCTGATTCTGAACTAGCTCTATGCCAGTAACTCTTTTCATGCTTAAAGGTTGGGCTCCATAGCTAGAGTAAAACTAATCCCAATACAAGCACCACATTGAACTGGCTCGGTCAATGGGCTAAAGTCATTTGTTCAGATGTTCTTTAAATTCGTTAAGAAGCAAAATGTGTTACTTCAGGTGAAATCGCGGCTTCAAACATACAAGCAGAATGTAGAGGCAATTACATCAACATACATGGATATATTACAGAAGGTATCTTTTTATGTGCTGCTTGTCATCTTTCTGCTTTCTTTCCCATCTTCACCATAATATTACTCAATTTATGTCAATGAATAGATTGATGGAAACCGTCCAAAAGAAGTAGTATTCCAAGAAATAGAATCTTTATTATTCCGTGTCATGAAAGAAAAGGAAGAGAGTGAAAAGCTAGGTATGGCTCTCTGCTTTTCTATGTTATTTGGTGTATATTCCAAACTATCCATACCATGGTTTTCAATATTCAACTGCAGCATCTAGTTTCAGCACTTACCTATTGTTCTACTACCTTTGATTGATTGAAACTTAATTGTGCTTCTCATCTGTAGGAAAACTGATAGCAAGTGACAGTCATCTCAATAAGCAGCCAAGCAAGGTATACAATTACTAACTTTGATTATGTGTTTATGAATATCTTTCTTGATCAAATGTACACAAGATAGGATAGGTTATTAGCTTGATAGATACCCTTATTTATTATCCTTTAGCCTTTTACAGGACAATTGGAGAGGGATTCCAACAAGATTGAATAACATTCCCCATTCAAGAGAAATCAGGAATTATTTCTATAATGATGTCTTGCAAGCTACTACAAGAGCCATAAACGATGGAAAAACTCGAGTTAAGGTCAGTGCATTACTATGCTTTTCCATTTTATGGATAAGAAGTTATAAATCATCATCTGAGGGAACATCATTTTTTTTTTCCTTTTTGATGAGCCATTCACCTGCTGGAAACAGGAGGTCCTACATGAGAAACTAAAGAAAAGAGTATAGGTCTCCGGTTGAAGTTTCTATTATGTTGACTGATGATTTTGAAATTTTATGTAATTAATTCTTGCTGTCTGATAAGTCATGGTTCTATTTACCCGCTGAGAAGTTGCAGATCCAAAGTAAGAGACAATGCTAAGCTATAGTGTTCTTTGGTTGAGTTTGCATATTGTTTTGGAGAGATGAATGATGACTCTGAAATACTTAATTTTCTTTAAACATGGACCACATTGGAATAGGGACTCATACAAAGACACAGGCATCTTAAATTTTATATGGACTACTACTCTCCTTCTATGAAGTTTTTCTTTTGTGAGTGAGTCTGTCTTGATCATCCATAGAAAAATGAAGTAAGTACATGTGAGCAAAGCTAAACTATGTTAGCATTTAAATTGACAGGTGGAGATCAACATTCCTGAGCTCAACCCTGAAATGGTAAGGACATGTACTTTCTTTTTTCCTTTTCAGGTTGGCTTCGGATTTTTTCAGACTTAACTCTATGGAATTGACTACAGGATGTTTATCGAATTGGTACCCTGATGGAACTCGTTCGAACTATTGCGCTGTCATTTGCAGATGATGGAAAGCGTGTTAAGGTATACCAATATCAAATTGAATGTCTATTTCAGAACTTGATACCAGTATTTCATAAATAAAACAGCTACAATATATTGAAAATTTCAGTGTTCTGTACTTTTAGGTTTGTGTTCAAGGTTCAATGGGACAAGGAGCACTTGCTGGTATGCCATTGCAGCTTGCAGGAAGTCGAAAGATCTTGGAGTTCATGGATTGGGGTGATTATGGTGCTCTGGATACCTTTATTAAGATTGGTTCAATAGGTACAGCATGGAGCAAAATGATTTTACCATTTGAGTTTTAACTGGCTGTTTCATTTGTGTTGTGTATCTTTATTGCTACTAGTGGTTCTTTGCAAACAGGTCCAATGTGATTCAGTGTTCTTTCTTTTTTTGATCAACTGTTTTAAGCTATTGATGGTAATTGAAAGGGTGAGCTTCTCTAAAAAGGATATAATATTTATACCGTGGTTGCTGATGTTTAATGATTACATTAGGATACAGAACTAACCTGTTGATAATTTGTCTGGAGGAATTCCATTGACCAAGAATCAGATTTCCTCAGATTACAAATTCAGAGATATAGATTTTTTACATACCTTCCATCTTTTCTTCTTTATTCAGAGTAGTTTTCTATCTGAAAATTAAATAATTAGTGGCAAAAGCTTTAGTCGCTTAGAACAGTATCTTTATTTTTATTCTTGAAATTCATTCACTTTATTTAACCATTCCTCTGGGGAGTTATTCAATATAAAGGGCCTTGATTAAATACGTCACTTTTTCGTAGAATATACTTGAAATTTCTTGCTTCACTAGGCTCTTGGCATTTGGGATCAAATGAGTTTTAATATTTTGCTTCCTTCTGTATTGGCAATGAAGTTTAGTTAAAAAATTACGTCTATGTCTAAACAAGCTATAGCTACTAACAATGAAGTTAATATTTATTCGTTGTGTTGGCAATCTGAGTATAATCTGCTTGGATTTCTTGAAGTTGTGATATACTCTCAGTTGAATTTGCTGGAGAAATCATTCTCATGATCACTGTACTTCTTTATCCATTGATTACAGATGCAGTTCCCTTACTGCAGGTGTCTAATATGTTGCATGTGTTCTACAGGTGCCAAAGAGGTTGATGAACAGGATGACATGTTTATTTTAGTGGCTCCTCAAAATGCTGTGGGGAATTGCATCATAGATGTAAGGAGATTGAAAAGAAATATCAAATTTCTTTGAAAGTTAACCCCCTCTAATAAAGATCTATTTCCAATTCTGTGGAGTTGTTGAAAATTTGCAGGATCTAGAAGCTATGACTGATGCAGCTGGTCCCCGTCCAGTTATTCTTGTCAATCCTAGACTGAAGGTTAGACTATGGCACCTATGACCTTTAGCTGTATGTTGCTTATGATATGGAGCTTTTGGATGAAAAATTAATTGGAGATCCCATATAAATCATACAAATTTGTGTGTGCTTGAGAAAATTTTTCCTCCACAAATAGTACTGATTCTATTGTTTATGATTATATTAGGACTTACCAAGTTCAAGTGGGATCATGCAAGTAAGTACAGATCAGTGAACTGTGTAAGACGCCAACAATCAGTAGCATTTTTCATTGAAAATACTAATTTCATTCTATTACAAGACAATTGGACGAGATAAGAGAATGGCGTATGCTGCTTCTTTCGAGATATGCTACTTCTTTCGGTTACTGTACTATGCTGGAACCCAGTATCCAATTATGGCTGCTCTCAGGTGATGCATTCATCTTTTGGTTATAGCATGATCAATTCTTGCTTTCTGACTGTGCTCATTTTAAAAAACCTTTCTGTAACCAGCACCGTTCTTATTAAATTCCACATCAACAAAGGTTAGAACTTAATTAGAACTGGATTGAATGTTGTTTCAGGATGTCATACCCCTACAATTATGAACTATTCAAGAGAGTAGATGAAGCACCTGGAAAGGAGAAATATGTTATGTTGACATCCTTTCCGAAGAGGCCAACTACTGAGGAGATTAACGATGCATTCGAAGGAAAAGATAGGTAACAAAAAGACACCACAACCTCTCTTTTGAGTACTACTACTCACCCTCAGCCTCAAGTCCACAACTCTCATCCATGATTTCATGAAACTGACTAATTAGACCTACTGATTGATTGATTAATTAATACTTGCAGAAGTCGCACGAAAAGAGCATCAGGGTTTTGGTAATGGATTCCATAAAAACCAACTTGTAAAACTAGATTGTATTATTGATTGATTACTTTCTTTATTCTCTTTTGCTGAGTCCTTTGATCATCATCTTTGTAGGGGCTTATTCAGCAGTTTATTGAGCTGAAAATAGAAAAGCTGCAACAGCTGCAGATTATTAGGCATCGAAACATCAGAGGAAGGAAGTGGTAAAGTGAAAATGTTTTGATTTCATTAATTGAAACTCTCTCTCTCTATATCTCTTCCTACCTTGCAAGTAATATATAGCATTATTACCAAAAACATCATCCATGGCTAGGAAAGGGAAGTTTGGTATTACCTTCTCTATCAACCAAACAAACAATTGAGTGCTGTGAAATTCTTTTTTCTTTTCTTTTCTTTAACGTGTTAAAGAAGGTGCATTACATATATTTATATATATATATATATATATATTGCTTCATTTGTGCAAGGATGCTCTCTCTTCTCTCTCTCTCTCTCCCCCCTCTGTGTTATGCTTTTGTCTTTTCTCTTCTTTTGTGCCAAACCATGTTCATGGATAGGAGCTGGAAAGAAGTAGGAAACGGAATCACATGTAATTCAATAGGATGAACAAACGACTACTCACGCTTTCCAAAACTGACTTCCATTATTATTCTGAACTCTTTGATTTATTATTATTATTTTTTTTCAAAATTTGGGCTAAAATTTATTTGCAAAACATAAAGATAGTCTTTTTCTTTATATGAAGAATACATACCATGTGTTGTATCTTTTGACTCCTCGTGATGATGATGTTGCCCACGCAGCCTTTCATGTGGGAAAAAGAAAAACACCCACAAATGAATCATCCAAATCATACGATTATGGCAACAAAGGTGCTATTTTCATGGTGTAACTTTTTATTTATTTATTTTTTATTTAGATATTTTTATATAATTTATTAAATGAAAATTTTGAATTCAAATTTGATCAGGAATGATTTTGGTCTTGGTCTTGTGTTAAATTTTAGTATTGTAATTTATTTTGGTCTTGGTCTTCGTAATAAATATTTTACCACAGTTTGTTGTTATATTCTTAATTTTTTTTTATTAGACTATTCGATTTTCAAATTTAATGTTCAGTTTAAATTACTAGATCATTTGGTATTTAAAATTATTATTTTAATTAAATTGTACCCTCCTATTATAGATAGAGTTTACTATAACTAATGGTGAAGTAATGTATTAATGTTTATATATGCTAAACCATTCACTTTTTATATGTCAAAATTTTGAACTAAAATTATGTTTATTTTGGGAAAGTTAGAGATGTTCGATCAAAAACTTAAACGCAAAAACAGAAAGCAACTTTCTCTTCTAATATTCCATCACGAAAATCCCACATCGTTCCGTTACTATTAAGTGAATTTGTTACGTGTAGTTAAAATTTTTTACACACACACATATACATATATATATATATATATATATATATATATATATTTCTTTTTATATTATATTGAGAAAGTTTAAGTTCACACTTTATGATATTTTTAATAAAATTTATTATTTATAAATATATGTATGTTATTATAAAATTTTAAAAATATATTTATACATAATTTAAAAGTACAGTTAAACCTTTCAATTTGAGGGCTCTAATCATCCAATTATCCCACTTTTAGTTTAGGAAATTCTTGAGAGAGAGGGGATGTCAATAATGCTATAAAAAAAAAAAGAAAATATCCAGTAATAATAAATAATAATAAGCATTGATAACAAGGTGGTAGCTCAATAGTGTAGTTCTCCTTATTTAAGTGTCTTTACCTGATTGATCTTAAAAATATACAGATCTCTTTCAAATTAATCAATAAAAATACAAAAATAAAAATAATAAAAAGAAGCACATGTGGTAATTGTTGTCCTTCCTGTCCACTTTCAAGTGGAATCTTTATGGATTCTGGTATGATTGCTTCCATCTTTGTACAAAAGAAGACGAATCAGTAATGGAGTAGTGTCCCATATTGAACTTCCCACAGACAAGATGTCAGTAAATTATTATTATTTTGATAAGTAGAATTTCATTAATAAAGATAAAATATTACACATATGAATGATTTAAAATCATTCACGGTAATAAGGCAAAACACTAACCTAAAAAATTTAGGTGAAGAGATAAGACTCAACCTAATAAACTTAGATGAGTAGAAGTTAGACAATACAGACACAACAAGACAGCAAAACAACAACAGTGTCAACATAAAAAACAAATAACAAACAACAACAAAAAATTCAGAAATAAAAGACATCCTATCTAAATCTTCAAGACTCCAACCATCAATTGCGGATTTCAGCTGCAAAATAAGCTCGATTTCATCCTCTTCCATTAGAGGCTAACTAATCAGTCTTGGACAATGCAGAAATATCAAAGAAAGTCTAAGAAAAAGACAAAGCTCGAACAATGGGCCCAGAGTTAAACTGGGTTTAACAGATTTTTTTTCAAAAAGAAGAAAAGAGTTTTGAAAGATCAGAATAAATATGTGCAAAGAAGACACAAAGGATGGTAGAATTTCAAAGATAATAGATAAAATGAAGAATATAGCAAAAACCCACTAATAAAAGACAAGAAATAAAAGAAAAACGGTAGAAACTAGATCTTCGACCAAGAAAGAACTCCAATCAGAGTTGGAGTTCCTCTCTTGGTCGGGAGAAAGAAGAGGAAGAAGGGGGACAACGGCTGACAAGGAAGGAAGAGAGAAGAAGGAGAGAATTAGGGTTGTAGAGAGAGACTCCCCGATTTATTATTATTTTTAATTATATGATATAAAAGTGTTTATCCACTTATATTAAACTAAAGCTTAATTCTCTAACTTTGCAATTGTTAGGCTATGAATTGGGAATTAGGATGATAATAAATGTTTAAAGTATAATATAAAAACTACCCAAAAAAAAAAAAAAAAAAAGTATAATATAAAAAATAAATAAATAACTTTTTTACATATGGGTAAAAATGTACGTTTTTGACTTGATATATATTTATCAATGTTACATAAAATTTGGAACTCAACACTATCATAGAAGAGATAGTTTTTTTGTTTTTTTTTTTTTTGTGAATTATCATAGAAGAGATAGTTAATTTTTGTGAAACAGACCGAATTCATGTCTTTCTCTTGATTAAGAATTAGTTGTTGGTCAGACTCGAGCTACCCAATGGTCTAAGAGATTCAGGTAGCATGCCGATTGCAATATAAACCACAACTTGTCTGAGCAGACCAAGAAATCAAGCACAGCAGCTGAAATGGATGGACAACGAAGCTGAAGTGTATCCAAGATTCTGATCCTTCTTGTTCGCTATGATTTTGTTGTTACTTTGAAGAAAGTTCACACAACACATCCAGAATCCTGAAAAGACTAGATTGAGAAAATTAAGCCAAAGAATCTGCCATGGCAGGAGGTTCTCTTGCTCCTGTTGGTGTGGCCAGAGAGAGAGCTGAACAGTACCGAGGAAGGGTTACCACCTATGTGGTCATTGCTTGCATAGTTGCTGCAACTGGAGGATCCCTTTTTGGATACGACGTTGGAATTTCAGGTGACTTTTTCCTTTTTTTTTTCCCTACAAATTGTGGAATATCCCATTTAAAAAAAAAAAAAAAAAAATTTATCAGGAAGAAATTATGTGTTGATTCTTGAAAAACCCATGTCTAAGCGATTTGTGGTGCTTTTATCAAAATAACTTAACTCTATCAGGAGGTGTGACATCCATGGATGAATTTCTCCTCAAGTTCTTCCCCGGAGTGTACAGAAAGAAAAAAGGTGTTCGTGAAAATAACTACTGTAAGTACAACGATGAGGGCCTTTCAGCATTCACCTCGTCTTTGTATGTAGCTGGTTTGGTTGCATCTCTATTAGCATCTCCGGTCACCAGAACGTATGGGCGCAAGAGCAGTATTGTCATCGGTGGACTTTGCTTCTTGATAGGAGCTGCACTCACTGCCTCTGCTGTCAACCTTGCTATGCTTATTTTGGGTCGAATTATGCTAGGTGTAGGCATTGGCTTCGGAAATCAGGTGCATTTTTTCATTCTTTTCGCTAGAACATTTGCTGCAAGTAATCATTTCTTCCGTTGATCTGATATATGAATGAGAATGAATCTCTGTGGCTCTTCAAGGCAGTTCCATTGTACCTGTCTGAAATGGCACCCACCCATCTGCGAGGGGGACTGAATATGATGTTCCAGTTAGCAACAACACTTGGAATCTTCACAGCAAACATGATAAATTTTGGCACCGATAAAATCCATCCCTGGGGATGGAGGCTTTCACTGGGGCTAGCTGCAGGACCGGCTCTGCTTATGACTGCAGGAGGTTTACTTCTTCCGGAGACCCCAAACAGTTTGATCGAAAGAGGCTTAGAAGAAAAAGGAAGAAAAGTTCTAAAAAGAATAAGAGGAACAGAAGAAGTAAGTGCTGAATTTGAAGACATGGTGGAAGCAAGCAAGTTGGCAAATGCAATCAAGCATCCTTTCAGAAATATTCTAGTGAAGAGAAACAGACCACAGTTTGTGATGGCAATTTGTATGCCAATGTTTCAGATACTAACAGGCATTAACTCCATACTCTTCTATGCTCCAGTGTTGTTCCAAAGTATGGGATTTAAGGGCAACTCTGCCCTCATTTCAGCTGCTTCAACCGGTGCTGTTCTTGCATCCTCTACACTGATCTCCATGGCCGCAGTTGACAGATGGGGTCGGAGGATTCTGTTGATCAGCGGTGGCATTGTAATGATCACATGTCAGGTAAAGAAAAGCTCAAACTTATCCAACATGAAATCACTTGATTAGCAGATAGAGGACTAAATTAACTAACTTCTTTGTTCTTAATAATCAGGCGATTGTTTCGATAATCTTGGGGGTGAAATTTGGGAGTACCAGCGAACTCTCAAAAGGTTACTCAGTCTTGGTGGTGATAGTGATTTGCCTCTTCGTTGCAGCATTTGGATGGTCATGGGGACCTCTAGGATGGACGGTGCCAAGTGAAATCTTTCCACTAGAGACACGTTCTGCAGGGCAAAGCATTACAGTAGCAGTGAATCTTCTCTTCACTTTTATCATAGCACAAGCTTTCCTCTCCCTTCTCTGTGCTTTGAAGTTCGGGATCTTCCTATTCTTTGCTGGCTGGATTGCCATCATGACCATCTTTGTTTACATTTTCCTTCCCGAAACCAAAGGAGTTCCAATTGAAGAGGTCGTACTCTTGTGGCAAAAGCACTGGTTCTGGAAGAGGATCGT
>JAXGGT010000094.1:3457708-3480128 GCA_035583425.1 Marsdenia floribunda | reverse complement strand
AATATTTTTTATTGTTTTTATTATTTTTGTTATATATGAAAACAAATATATAATAGAGAAATTAAGAAAATGAATTTAGATAATATTTTATTATTAATGTTAATTTATTGTTCTTTATAAAATATTTAATTCAAATTAAAAAAGATAAAAAAAAAAATCATACATTTCTAATTTTTTAAAAAATAAAAAATCATATTTTTCATTTAGTTTTTTGAGTTGCTCTTTTGCTAGAAACAAAAATTTTTTATTTTATTCAGTGTGTGTATATATATATTTACAATTTTCCTATATTTAAATGCTTGCATTTTAATTATACAATATCAAGAGTACAATATATATTTTTTTACTATTATTATTATTTATCAAAACCAATACTTTACTATTATTTTCGATAATAATTTACTTTTTTAAAATATTTTTTAATTAATATTTATTATTGATATTAATTTATTATTTTGAAAAATTAGTGAATTTGGTTCATAATATTCATGATTTTGGTATGATTAGTCTATTTTCTTTCTTTTTTATTTAATATGTCCCGAATGAATATGTGCATTTAGTCTTTCTCTTCACAAATTTTATTATTTGAGCAAGTCAAATTTTGTAAAGAGAGTGACCAAATACACGTATTTATTATACATTAGGAACCTACTAAATAAAAAAAAAAAGAAATAAAGAAAATTAACTAATCACACAAATGATCAAAATATTAGAGACAAAATTTACTAATTTTCATTATTACATTTTTTTATCCAAAAAATAAAAAATAAAAAGATAAAAAACATCTGACTTTTGTCCTATAACTAGTTTAGTTTTTCAACTATATCTTATATTTTTATAATATTAGATTATATAACTATTTATAATAAATTAACTTGGTCTTTTTTAATCAAGTTTTTGAAATAATTCAATCATTTTGGTTGTGTATTTATCACCTGAGTAATTCTTTAAGAGCATTTTTAATATAATTATATAACCATGTAATGAACACATAAATAAAACAATTAAATTATTTGAAGAGTGAAAAAACTAAATCAGATAATTATAAATAGTTGTAGGATTTAATAGCATTAAAATAGTCAAGAAGTTTTAGCTCAGTTGATAGCAGCTTCACTTATTATCCGAGAGGTCATGAGTTCGTGATACGACATAGACAAATTTTAAAAATAAATAAATAATACCTTTAAAATAAAAATATAAAATACATTTCAAAAAAGCAAAATAGTTATAAAAATATATTTTTTTAAAAAAAAAATTATATTGTAAAATAAAATAAGGAAAATGAGTGAATCTGGTTTTTAATATTTATGACTTTGGTGTAGTTGGTCCATTTATTTTTAATTTTTATTTATTAGGTCTCCAATGTATAATATGTTAATGCATCTGATCTCTTTCTTCACAAAACTTATTGTTTGGACAAGTAAAATTTTGTGAAGGAATGAACAAAATGTACCAACTTATTATACATTGGGAACTTAAGTATTAGTAAAAAAATAAAAAGAAGAATTAATCATACCAATAATCGAAAATTTGTAAACTAAGTCCACCAATTTTCCAATAAAATAAAAGTGAAAAAAAAAAAAGAAAAAGAAAAAGAAAACAAAGAGTATATTGGTTTTTTAAGGGTGTTTTTTGATCGGAACTTTTTTTGAAAAAACTCATTTTTTTTTAAAAAAGAATTGAGTTGATTGCGAATAACGAGGAGTAAGGTGGGGCCAATGTAAGATGTTATCTAATAAGTAAGAGACAAAAATAATATATTTTATTAGTGTAATGATGATTTTTTATTTGAATTATATAGATTTATATGTATATATTGAATATTTATAATAAATGAGTGAATCTTTTATTCTTTTTTTTTTTCCACCTCACCAAATATAAACAGTAACATGTCTGATTGGTGTCCAAACAAATACAACTATTTTTTTTGAGTTTGAGTGAAATTTTGAAAAAAAATCCTAATCCAAAAACAGCCTCAGTTTTTGCTTTTTTTTTTTTTTTTTTTTCTTTCAAGTATCTTCAAAGTAAAATACCCAAAAAACCCCTCAATCATGCACCCTGCGTGGGTAATTACAATAAAGGAAGCAGAAAGTTGTCCATTTCCAACCATGTGCGGATCCGACCTCTGCTTCTGACTTAAGTCATTCTTTATAATTTATATCCATACATTCAAATTCAATCTCATGCGCGCACCCCACCACCGGCTATATCCGGCACGGCACCCCCACCTTTCTGACAAATGGCTGTCAAGTCAAATACAAACATACAGACAAATAATAATAATAATAATATTTGAGGTTTTAAATTATATAAATTTTTATTAATTAAAAGTTAACAAAGTCTTTCTTTTATTTATTATATATCATTAAAAGAATTTAATTAAGGAAATATAATATATATATATATATATATATTTTTTTTTTTTTTTTAAATTATAAAACCATATAAAAATCAAGAAAATATTACTTAATTAGTAGCAATTTCATTTATAATTCACGAAGTTTAAGACATCTTAGAAGTGAAAATGTATGTTTTTTTTTTTTTTTTTTTTTTAATAAAAAACCCAAATAAGATACACAAATATTAATAAAAAAATAATAAATTAATAAATTTAGTTTCAAACTTTTGATTATTAGTGAAGTTACCTAATAAGGTAGTCGTAGTCTCACTTATTACTATTATTATAAAAATATATCAGATATTTTAAGATATTCTATAAAACACTAATAAAAATATACTCATGTTAGTTTAATTAATCGTAAGAATTATTTAATGGAACATAATAATTAATTTTCAAAGTTAATTAAATTGACATGTATATGTATTTTATTTTTATCGATCTCTCAAATGATATTTTAGAATATTATGTGCTTTGTGGAAGGTCAAAGTTCGAGAGTTAAATCCCGTTGATAAAGAAAAAACTCCAAAAAGAATTTTTTTTTTTTATTGAATTTGATACATAATATTCATAATGTAATTGGTTCATATTATTTATTTATTTTATTTAACAGATCATTAATATATAATGAATAGGTATATTTAGTTTTTCTTTTTTTTTTACAAAAATCTATTATTTGAACAGATTAAATAATAAGAGTGTTTTTGGATTAGAGTTTTTTTTTTTTTTTAGATTGCTCATTTTTTTTTCAAAAAGAGTTGAGTAGATTGTGAAAAAAGATGAGTAAAGTATGACAAGTTAAGAAGTTGTCTAATATGTGGGGGACAAAAATAATATATTTTATTAGTGTAATGATAATATTGTTATTTGAGTTATATATATTTATATGTATATATTGAATATTTTATTCTTTTTTTTGACACATGGACAAACATGAATAGTAGCATGTTAGGTGATATCCAAACAAGTAATCCGATTTTTTTTTAGTTTGAGTGGAATTTAAAAAAAAAAAAGTTCAGTCTAAAAACAGCCTAAATCTTTTGACTGATCCAAATAATAGATTTTATAAAAAAAAAAAAAAAAAAGACCAAATATACTTATACAAAAATAGATCGATAGCATCAATAATAAAAAGATTGGACCAAATAAACTAATTTCCAATATATATATATAAAAGTACAAAATGAGACTTTTTTTTTTTTTTTGATAATTAAGTACAAAATGAGACTATTTTGAACAAAAAGGCCAAAAAGTTAAAATTGAGGCCAACGATATAATCCATGAACGTTGTGGAACTCTGTTCCAGTACAACACATTAGTCAAGTCTTATTAAATCTCAGTCACAAAAGTTCAAACAAAATTGAAGCTATCGGTAACGGCAAAATCCGGCATTTTCACAACTCCGAAGTTAGTCGGTCGATCAATCGTCAGCGCCGAGCTCCTCCACAGTCCACTCCTTTCCTTCCTCTTTCACATTAATGATGATGACGATGATTCATTGACTCTCTCCTGAAATTCTTGTACCAAACACACACACACACACGCACTTCGTCAACGAATACCTGACGCGGACACCCCCTCACCCCAAGCATAAGATCCTTTCCTTCTCTCTCATCATTTGATTTGAACAAATTCTTCCCCCTTCCCCTTTTCCAACATAAACGAACATACATCTCTTTCCTGCTCTTTCTGAATCGTGAACGAGATCCGACTCCGACCAGCTTGTCTTCTTTTCCCGGGAAAATTTATATATATATATATATATATATATATAACACCACTGCTACATCGGGATGTTGAAGAAGGTCACGAGCAATGGTGGATCGTCGGAGAGTTTGAGCTCAGACAGCGGTTCGGAGGAGAAAACCACCACAAAACACTATCATAATAATGCGTTTGAGTATTTTGGATGGGTTTATCATTTGGGTGTTAATTCAATTGGGCATCAATATTGCCATCTACGCTTTCTCTTTATTCGAGGAAAATATGTTGAGATGTATAAAAGAGATCCTCATGAGAACCCCGGCACTGTAAGTTACGCCATCATCCTCCTCCTGCCTGCTTCTCGTAGCTTTCTTCTTAGTAAAATTCACTATTTCTTGCACGGAAGACTATCTGGTTCCGTAAAAATTGCAATGCGAATTCGATTAAAAAAAAAAAAAAGAAGCGAGAATTCTGCAGTTATAATTGATGTGCTGAAGACTCTGTGATTCTAGGAGTATCGTAGTACCATGATCAGGATAGAAAAACATGGACTATTCATTTTGGCTATTAGCTGCTATCTGGAAATAAATTCCCAAGACAATTCCTAGTTTTCTGTGTATGATTCCTGAGAAGGATTATGTAGTTCTTGGTTCAGGGTAAAATGAAAAGAAGGTCGAGGGTTTGTTTTTACGAACTTCCGAATCAGAATTGGGTAAAAAGTCATTGGCTCCCAGTCTCTGCCTCTGTTTTAATGCAGCTATTACCTTATTCGGAGTATCATGTTGAGGATGTACTTATTCCCCTGGAGTTAGTTAAAGTTGGATTTCTTGTAGGGGTGTATGCTCTAAATGTCATGTATTAAAGGGATGCCATTTAATTTGTCACCAGTGGTCGTTAACAATGTAATTTTAGTAATTTTAGAAGGCCTAATGTTTCATTCTTAGGTCAATACGTTTTATTTGTTTCTTTAAGCTTAGCTGGTCAATTTATGAACTTTTCATTTATTGTTTTTGTAGTGCAATTTTACATAAGATTAGCTCAATGATTGAGCTGATGCCTGATTAAGGTTTTGAATTTTTGGAGTGTGAATCACCGGATAAGAGAGTTTGAGGTTGTGTATTTTAGAAACACAGTCAACAATGGAAAAAAAAGGTTGAGGATTTAAATAGGGTATCATTTCTTTGATGAAAGTATCATGGTGAAGAGTGACTTGCTTTTAGGAAAAACCCATTCAAATAAAGTATGTATTTCAAGTTTCGGAGGGAGGGAGGAGGAAAAATGGAAAATGATGGACAAGTTGAATTTAGACACATCAATCAAGCTTTGAATTTCCTGAGTAGGATTTGCCTCCTCAATTCTTGTGATATCAATACATAAGAGTATTATCCTCGTGATGAGCATGAAAAATTCCTAGCAAATTGCTGCAGGCTCTTTGTGAAAGCCATTATGTATCTTAACTTGTATTCTAGAAAATTAATTACAGTTATTATGTTTCGTGGCCGTTTTCTTTCTTGATCTTTCTGCCTTTTGTTGATGTATCTGTATACTGATTTTAGTGGCCTCAAAATGTGGTCTGCTTTTCTTTCTTTCTTTCTTTTTTCGTCCTCTTTATATGATTCTTTCTTTGTACTGCATTTTCATTTGGCGAATCATTGTGGTTTGCCAACATAGTTTTGGCATTGGATGGAAACCATCCTACTGAATAGGAGTCATCAGAAGAGGCTAAAATTTTAAATTTTACTGTCTCCTTGCAGAAACCCATCAGGAGGGGCGTTGTTGGACAAACGCTTATGATAGAGGAGTTAGGCAGGCGAAAGGTTAACAATGGAGTATGTGCCTTACTATTGTTTTCTTTTATTTTCCTTCTCTTTCTCTATCTGTGATTGATTTTGCTCATGCTTGGCATTTTACTTCCTAATAAGTTAGGAAAATAATTCCACCTATGATAAAAATATTATGTTTTCTTGAGTTTTTTTTTTTTTTTTTTTTTAAACTTTCCAAATTCTTTTGAATAGCTAATGTATTCTTTCTCCTTTTACTCTTTCTTCTCCCCTTTTCTTTTCTAGGATCTTTATGTTCTAAGGTTTTACAATCGGTTGGATGAGACGAGAAAGGGAGAAGTAAGTTCACTTCCTTTTCATTAGAGCATATTTTACCTATGAGCTTTGCTACCCAGTTCTTAGATACAAGCATTGATAAATGAGGCCACTTCATAGCATGAATTGATTCAGTGAGCTTTTCCTCCTGCATGTTTTTGAATTGATGAGTTTAGTGTAGTGTGCTATTTTTGGGTTAAAGGGTTGCATAGCAATGAAAAATGGCTGATGTTTAGTGGACCTTTGTGGATATATGGGCTTGATCACCCAAAAAGAAAAAAAAAAAAAAAAAGAGGGTCATATTATGAGATAATAAGTCCTGCTCCTATTACTTAGATATTGCTGATGTGCCCATCTGTATTCATTTCTGTATAAGATCTTAGGCAAGTTATCATATTTAGTTCCAAAGTTTTTTCATTTAGTATGTTGGGTCCCTAATGATTGTTTTATCTTTTAGACACAATTCCTTTTTTGCCTCTCTTTTTCAGAATTCCTTTTTTTTTTTTTTTTTTTTTTAATTTTACCAATTAATTACTAATTTTAGGCAAAAAGAACCAATACTGCACATTGTAAAAACTACATGGATTTAAACAAATTAAAACCATTTTTAGGCACCTAAATACCAATGGAAAAAACATGGATTAAATTTAATAATTAGTCACATAAAAAACTAAATCTCCACTAGATCTTGTCCACATGGGTCAAAATACATGATCATCTTTTTAAATGACTTCTTTTTTGGATTACATTTTACAAACTCAGGCTTTGGTTTTGTGTCATTTTCAACAAACCAGCAATGGTGGTCAGATCAATTCTATTAATTGTTCTTTGCTATGCCTTGTATCTACTTGATTATCATGTATACATTTTGTTGTTATTTTGTATAGTGTCAGACATGCTCGATGCATGACAGGATTTGTAGATATGTACACCGACTATAAATGATTATTTGAGATTGTCTTCACATGAGAAACATCTTAAGCAGGACATAGTGGCACATAGTGGACATCCCTGTGCCACTTATTTGATAATTGGATATTGTGTAAACCTTTTAGGTGCATATTAATTTAATTGCATTCTCTTTTTAGTTCAGATTTGGAAATTAACCATTCATAATCTCTTACGTTAATTACTTCAATTGCTGCAAGATTGCTTGTGCTACAGCTGGTGAGGCCCGAAAATGGATGGAAGCATTTGATCAGGCAAAGCAACAGGTATGGTAGGGAAAGCTGAACATAACCTATATATATATCAGTATAACCTTCTAAACAAATAAATTTGAATATCTTATTTTCTTGCTCAATTATTCGTCACCTCTAGGTAAGACTTCTTTCTCAATTTTGAGATTTCTTAAATAAGGGAATTTCAAATTGATCTTTTGAATCTTATGAATTTCTATTCAATTTATTCTCAATTTCTTTATTTTAGGCCGAATATGAGCTCTCTAGAGGTGGTAGTACAAGAAGTAAGCTGAACACAGAGGCTGAGTAAGCTCACAATTTCTGGCCATAAGATGCTCTTGACTGAATTTTTCTTCAACACTTGTTTCATCATTTGATTGTGTTGTCCCTCTGTGGTCTGAGAAGAACGTAGAAAATATCGACCTCTATAGGAACTTGTTAGGATGAAAATATAAAGAAGATACTGGGTTATGAATTGAATGATTTGAACTTCTTTTAATTGTTCTTCTCTTTTTTCTGTTTTTGTTCTTCTGTTTTCTTAATCCATGATAAAGTGCCAAAGATGCTTTGAATGTAGTTCACACAGTCATTTATGCTCTTAAACCTATAAAAAGAATGACAGCTTCTTTTCTATTACTCCATAGCTTATTAGATTTCTAATGATTTTCTCAAGTTATTATTGAGTATTATCTGATATAATATGACCTCATTTTTGTTTGTCAAAGAATCAATCTTGACGGGCATCGGACAAGAGTAAGGCGCTATGCACATGGTTTGAAAAAGCTTATACGAATAGGACAAGGTGAGCCAGCTTGTGAAAACATTTTATTTAATTATTTTTTAAGGATAGTTTGTCAATTTAGGTCCTTAAGTTTCAAGTCTTGACTGTTTTAATCCTTTGCAAATTTATCTTTTGAAAACCTTTTAGAACCATTATTAATTTTCTTTTGGTAACAACTGTTTGGTCCTCCTAGCCATAAAAACACTGAAATCCGACTCAAATTTGCATTGGACATGCAATTGAGGCAATTTTTGAGGAGTAAAAATAGGTATACTACGACAGTGGTATTTTATATGCATATTTCAAACAGATTCTGGTTAGGATGACCAAAATGGCTAATGCAAATTTTTCTCAAAAGTTTAAAAAATTCCAAAGGACCAAAACAGTGGAGAATGAAAACTCGAGGGACTAAATTAATGAATTATCCCTTCTCTTCTCTAGACGTTTGGAGTTATGTTTCCAGCAACTGATAGATTTTATGCTTCTTTGACACTCTTTCGTTTTTGCGTTAATGATAGTTTGTGAGACATATGCTGGCATATAACCAAGACAGGAGAAAATGACTGACCTTTGTGTTTGCTTTTTTTCCACACCGAATTTCACATAAATTATTGGTTTTTTAAAGCAAAATCTTATGCTCTTTTAAGAGCAAATACAATGTTTTAACACATTATTTGTCTGAAAACACTGCATTTCAAATTTTTAACATATTCTACTTTTAATATTAAATTTGCCTAGAACACCAACTGCAAAAATCCCATCCAGTTTTTCTTTTCAAATTGGTGATGAATTCTGTTATAGGTCCGGAGATGCTTTTGCGTCAGTCATCAAGCTTGGGTGGCAGTGGGAGATCAGATATATTCTTTGATGCAGATGGTGGAGATGCAGTAGAACCACATCAATGGAAATGTGTCCGCACATTAAATGGTATCTGCTTTTGTTTGTTTTCTGAATTCCCTGCCAAAGTACTTTGCCCAGATTCATTTTGAGTTTGATTTATTACTTTTCCATTTACTTTACTTTATTAAGAGGATAAATTTAATCCTTTCTATCAGCTTAAGTTTTAGAGCCAGGTGGCAATTTAATTCATAGGGAATTTAATTCATTTTAACAAGGTATCATAGTGGGAGGTCCTGGGTTTAACTTCTTTCTTTGTCCCCCATTTATTGATTATATTGTTCATATGTTGGCTTTTGTTTTGAAAAATATGTGTTCTACCCATTTGTGAGGGGGTGTGTTAGAGGATAAATTTAACTCCTCTATTAGTTTAAGCTTTTAGGGCAAGGTGACAATTAATTTGTTTTAACAATTTCATCCTACATAGACAAATGCAATATATAACGTAAAAGAATGGAGCACAGTAATTGCGGTTGGGATAACATTGTCATCCCTTGACCTTTTCTTTTCTCCGGTTTTCATTGATTAAAAAATAGTAGACGTTTCTATGCCCGTGCATTGCATGCATTTTTTTTTTTTTTTTTTTTTCTTTTTCTTATTCTATCATTTATTCTTGCTTTTAGCATCTGATAGACGTAATGATACCATAGTGGACGGGAAGGTGGGCACTTCAAAATCCTTTCTTCATTCTCCCTCCAAATATTTTGTAAAACATTTTTTACATCCTAAAAACTTAACGCACTTAAATTTCAAAAGTTTTTTCCTAACCCCACACACGGGTCCCACCAATTCACATAAGTTATACTTTTTAATATTTCACTCTAGTAACTAATTACTGTACTTTACACATCTACCAATGATTGTGGGAGCCAGTTTAACTCACTCTAATCATCCAAATACAAAAACTATAATTCAATCCAAATACATAATCTTCGTTTTGAGCACAAAGAGAAATTACTGTCAATTGAAAAACAACAATTACTGTTATTATAAATATAGCATTATATCAGTGGCATGTTGCTTAGAATTATGCTAGGTGGTACGGTTCTGTCCTCTCGACTCTCCCGCTTTATACTTTCTGTTAATAGGCTTCCACTTTTAAGTAAATGAGGTTACTTAGAAAGTGTATTCTGACATGTCAACTATTGTGCTAAGATGGTGAAATGGACTATCTGTGCTTCTCAATATCCTTAGGATTCACCATATGTATGAGTTCCTTAATACTTGAATAAATTATCTTATTCACTAGTAACTTAGTGTGTATTTCGTAGTTAAAAGCAAATTTATACCTTATTCTCTTACAGCTTGACTTCTCTATCTATTTATTTCCAGGTGTTAGGTTACTTGAAGATGTTGGTAGCTCACAGGTAATCACTATTCAAATTGGAAAATGGCTTCTGTATATGCTTTACTTTCCTTGTACAATCACTGGAAATTCACTCTTTATCTCATTCCCTATTTTACATAGTCCTTGAGGTGAATTAACCTTAAGGTTTTTGTGAAGGTAAACTAAATGGCTGATGAAAAAAGATTTCTTGACGTGAATTCTATCTGTCAGCTCTTCTCAGTCTTGTTTGTTTCCAACCAGAATGCAAAAAATATATGTTGTCAATTCTTAAAAGTAGGAGATTAATGTTTTATCCTTTCTATTTCTTCGTAGAGTGGTAATGCTGTTCTTGTCAAGGCTGTTGCTGTTGTTGATGCAAGTGCTGATACAGTATTTGACGTGATTTTCAGTCTTGATCGACTAAGGAGATATGAGTGAGTTTCTTGGACCCTTTTTTCTGTAGATTTTTTATCCTACTGAATTCTGTTTAACAATTATGATAAAGGTGGGATCCGGTGACGGGTGACCTGGAATTGGTTGATTCCGTAAATGGCCATTTTGACGTCGTGTATGGCATCTTTGATCCAAGATATTTTTCGTGGTATGTGGTAATGAATAATCATAGCTGTTCCTACATTTTTTTTTTTTGGTTTTTAGAAAAGATGTGAGTTTGGAAGGATCATTGACAATTGCATGGATGCATTACAGGAATGATATATCTTAGTGTCTAGTGACAACATAAGAAACCTAATACTATCTTTGTTGGTTTGCACCATCCTGCTAGTACATACTTACTCCATACTGGTATGGATGATGTTAGAAAATAGATTTAAGTAGGATCCCACAGTAGCAGTAACAATTCTTATAATCATTATGGTTGAGGTCAATGACAATTTGCTGCAGAATACGCTACCTGGTTAATTTGACCTCCTTTTATGACATTTATTCTCACGAAAATTTGGTATGATGTCTGCAGGTGGAAATCCAAGAGAGATTTTCACTTCTCTAGGCAATGGTTTCGTGGACAAGATGGAACATATAGTAAGATTCCATCTTTTATTTTCTTGCTTGTGTGTCTTGAGCAAAAATGTTACAAGATCCCTCTGAAGGAAGAATAATAAAATAATATAACCACACAGCAGCATTGACCAGAATGCAACTTTTAATCATTGAGTAGCATAATATATGATGTCTGAGAAATGAATATATTTGGTATTTCCATAAAAGAGTATATATATATATATAGACATATCCTGATCTTTCTGAGTGGACAAATCAGGTGAATATAGTATTCTGTTATAAATTGACATGTTTTTGTTACTTATACTGGTGCAGCAATATTGCAGAATCCCATTGTGAACAAGAAATGGCCTCATAAATCTGGATATCAGCGTATCAAAATCAATCGTAAGAGATAAGACATGGTTTTATGTTCAATTTAGCAGAAAAGCTTATCAATATGAGATCTTTTTGACATTTGCTGTTGTGAAGTATGCCTAGTTTTTATGTAACGTCCAACAGCATTCACTAGAGTGGAATGGAAACATCAGTTGCGGGGTGTGTCTTTTCAATGTTGCAAAAGTTTTTCTGTGACATTTTAAACAATTTGATGTAACTATCTTTATGCTATATAAACTTTGTGTCATTAGTCTCAATGTCTATTATTCAAGCTTTATGGGAACATAATTGCTTTTTACGTAACAAGTCATTGGGGAACTGCATACAATTAGTTTATTATGTCTTTTCATGTATTAGTTGCACACCCTGTTGTTTCTATGGATACAAGGTAGTCTTTTTGCTGTTACTGTAAAATTATAGATGTGCCTTTGTGGTAGGTCCCAGTTATGGTTTAGTGTTGTGCTGTAACATGATTGATATGTTCAAGTATTACTTTTAAATGTCCTTTATGCTATCCAACAATAGTTCCTAAGTTCTTTGCTTTCTACTCAAATATAGCTTCTACATGGGAGATTAGGAATCTAAACACTTCTTCGAAGTCTGGTGCTGCTAAATGCCTTGTCACACAAATGCTTGAGATACATGCCAAAGGCTGGTTAAAATGGAAGAGCGATTTCAGTCCAAAGTTTGAGAGAAGTATTCCATTTGCTTTGTTGAGTCAAGTTGCAGGTTAGTGCTTATTGTGTTCTTGCATACTCAGCTTTTGTGCTTCTGGCAAATGCTGGAGCACAAAAAATTGCTTAAACAGGATGCAAAAATTTTATGAAATATTCTTATTTCTTTAAGAAGATTGAGAGCTTCTCCTTGCCAAAACCCATAGAAAAAACAATGCTTCTAAACTTTGACCCATCTTTATCTCGGTGACAATTATTGTATCCCATCAAACTTAGTGCTTCAATAATACTTTTCAGGAGTCTAAATAAATATATAAGTCCATTTTTATTATCTGTAATACTTTATATTCTGTGTTTCCCGTAAAATTATTTTAGTGGTGGAGGGTGGAGGGAAGTGGATGAATTAGTGAACTGCTTCAGGGATGTATGTACATTCTTATTGAGGTTCAGAAATCCATGCCTTAATTCTTGGTGATTTTGTTCAGGCCTGAAGGAATATGTTGAGGCAAATCCAGCATTTTCACTTGTGTCCTCTACTACTGTGGTTCAATCAAAAATATCTGATCTTTCAGTTTCCAGTGAATTAGAGGACATTGAAACAGCAGATGAATTCTATGATGCAATAGCTGGTGATTCATCATCAGAAGATGAAGATAGTGATAATGATTCAGAAGCTAAAAATAAGGTTTTTGTTTTTCCTTTAGTCTTTATACTAAAAGTGTAGCATGAAATTCCTCTTTGAAATTTGAATCTTTTTGCTTTCCTCTTATCAGAATAGAAAAGTTAAGCTAAAGAATGTTTCATGGGCAATTGCAAGTTTAGCTTTGAAACGTACTTCAGGTACTATTTCTTTCCTGGACATAGATATGTAAATATAATTGTCTAGAACTAGTTTCTGTGTCACAATTTCTATTGAGTGTTTTGTTTATATATGCAGCTGAGGATGCTAATAAGGAGTTGAACTTAAATGTTGCTCCAATTGATCTTGACCCAAGCCAGTTCCATGGTTCCATGCAGCAAGGAAAGGATGAGGTTGACAATAATTGCTGGACCTCTCCAAGTGGCACAGGATTTATGATCAGAGGGAAGACATATTTGAAAGATAGCACAAAGGTCAGCTTGAATATGATACAGTTCACCAAAAAAATGAAAAGGAGTAGGAGGAAATCTGGTTTCTTGCACTTTGTGTTATTTGTGTTTCTATTCACTTTGCCAAACAGAATTTGATTTTATCAGTCACCAGCCACTAATGTGTTTTGACACTATGCCACCTAAATATAACTAAAGAAATCAAAGTTTGTTGACAGATTTATTGCACCAGAATGGGCCAAAGACTTTCATTTAGCATTAAGGGAGTTTGGTAAAGGTTGATTTGAGGCAGCCTGTCAAAAGAATATTTGATTGGACATGGTGCTTCTTGAGTAACTTTTAGCCAACCTAACCTCACTTGTCAATTATTACTGAAAGTCCGGAGTATATTTACTGTACGATGAATATGATGTACAAGTTTAACCCCCATATAATTGGGTTACCTGATTTTGATAGTTAATTTTAGAAAAGAAAAAAAAAAAAAAAAGAAGAGATTTACCTGGCTAAATTTCAGATTGTGTTTACACAAAAAATAAAATAAAATAAAAAACTGTCCAATATGACATGGTGGTAATTTAGGCTAGACTTGGCATTCAGTACCCTTATGGAAAGGAGAGGGGGAATATTAGCATCTTATTTCCTATCTAAATGATGATAACATTCTGAGCAGTAATCCTTCTTGATCAACATTATTTATCCATTTCAGGTTAAAGGAGGAGAGCCACTTCTAAAGCTCATAGCAGTTGACTGGTTCAAAATGGACCATTGTCTTAGCAAAATTGCATTGCATCCAAAATGTCTTGTCCAGGTAATCTGCTATGGCTACAGTTGCCATGAAAATTGTAAACTACAAGAATTTATCTGTGTTGAGAGACAGAGGATTATTCTTTGTGTATTATCTTTTTCAACTTAAACTTCGAAACTGTTGAACTTCTTTGACCTTAAGAAATTGCATATTATTTTCTGCCACTCCTGGCCCCTAATAAAAGCTTTTGTTGAAATTTTAATGCAATGCTTGGCATCTACTCTCGCTCTTACTTTAGATAATCTCATAACTTCATTCTAAGGTATCATCTGTCCTTGCAAGTTGGTGCAATATAGTAGAATTTTCACCTAATATAATTTCCTCTTCTGCCTTTTGCTTCACCTTTAGGTTCGTGCTGTTTTACTAGCAAAGTTGGTAATCTTGGAATATTTTGTCTTAACCTATTGTACATCATGATTTTGATACAAGAAGCTGAAGAATATTGTTGTATCTAATCATC
Organism: Marsdenia floribunda; assembly: GCA_035583425.1. Classification (NCBI taxonomy): domain Eukaryota; kingdom Viridiplantae; phylum Streptophyta; class Magnoliopsida; order Gentianales; family Apocynaceae; genus Marsdenia; species Marsdenia floribunda. The sequence continues at coordinate 3,465,318 of JAXGGT010000094.1, read as the reverse complement.
TTATATTTTCCTTGTAAACTCCTCACTTGCACATGCCCAGACTAAGACAAACACTCAAGCCATATTGTTCAATAGTAATATCAATTTTCGGCACTGGTTCCTCATGGCCTTGAAATTTTATATGATATTCAAGATTTTTATTGTGAAGTTTTGAAGTTAGTTTCCTGTATTTAACAACATTTCCTAATGCCAGACAGAAGCAGGGAAGAAGATTCCCTTCATTCTCGTTATTAATCTTCAGGTATGTATTATAATTTACTGCGGGTTACATCATTTTCTGTATTTTATCTCAATCATAATTTTATTGTGCTTCCAGATATGGTTCTATTGATTTATTGAGGTATTTAACAACTACTTTGTTTAATTGTTTCTTATACAGGAGAAATTTTCCTTCCTGTATAGATGAATACACAAAATAAAACTGTCAATTGCATATTCTCAGCACTCATTTTAGTTGAGAATAAGGCAATTTAAACTTTTCCAGAATCTTGCTATGCTTGGACCTCCTCATTAACGGACACTGTATGGTACATGTTATTGCATGAGATTGAGAATGGAACTTTTAGATGGGAAGTGATGATTCTGATGAATTAAAACTTGAGAATCTTTCCTGAGACATTTCCTTTAGTGAATTAGTGAATGAATTTTGTGACTACCTTTTCTTTGAATCAACACATATGAGAAATCTTTTACTTTTTCCATAAATTTGGGAACCATTGTCAGTTATAGCATCCCTTACTATAAATCAGTAATATTCAAGCTTCATTAATTGTTAAGTTTTTAGGATTTTTCCTCATATTTTTTCTTTGTCAGGTTCCAGCCAAGCCAAATTACAGCCTTGTTCTTTATTATGCTGCTGATAGACCTGTAAATAAGAACTCTTTATTGGGTAAATTTATTGATGGTACTGACATGTATCGAGATGCGAGATTTAAACTAATTCCAAGTATTGCTGAGGTATAAATTTTAATTAAGTTTCATGATATTCTTCAAATTTTTGTTTTATTTTGGGCTTATATAACTTGGTGCTATTTTTATAAAATAGGGGTATTGGATGGTTAAGCGTGCAGTTGGAACTAAGGCTTGCCTGTTGGGTAAAGCAGTTACTTGTAACTACCTTAGACAAGACAATTTTTTGGAGGTAGGATTAACTTCCAGATCTTATTTATATCTACTAGTATGCTACCCTGGATAATCAAATTTCTAGGTTTGATTTGTTTTGGCAAATTGGTGTAAATGATCCCAAATTTATTACTATTTTGTGGAATTGGTCTTATATTTTGTTTTAATTTTTTTATCTCTAAAGAATTTTAAAGAACGTTAAAGATGTGAAATTGGTCCTTCTGTTTATTTTTTTTTTTCTGTTAAATTGGTCGTTAATGTGTACTTGTAACCCATGCAACCTCTGCAATCACTGACACGTTAATGAAAATTTTGAGAAATTTTGATGGAAAAATAGATAGATGTACCAATTCCATAATCTTAAAATTCCTTAGGGACAAAAAAATTAATAAAAATGCATAGGGTCCAATTCCAGTAATTTGCCTCTGTATTTAGTATTTTCTATTCATGCCACTAGTTTACAAATGATGCAAGATGTGTTTATTGACTGTCTTTGCCAATTGTTTCCTCCTCTCTTCTTTTGAGAGGAAAAGTAACTATTCATTCAACTGTAACCAATCTGTCTGTAACATAGGTATTACAGCATAATGAGAAAACCCCATCCAAACAACAGGTTGATCAAAAGACTGTCCTAACTTGGTTAGTCTATGAGCAATATCATTTGATTTCCTAGTTATATACTCAATTCTGCAACCTGATTGTATCACAATTGTAGTCCTAAGCAAGTCTATAAAGTCTCCCAACGGGGAGAAATCATGTGCACTACATCGCAGCTTTGATATGTGATATTGAGACAATCAGTGTCAATCTGTAAAGGCAGGAGGTGATGTTGCTTAGCTAGATTGAAACTCCTCCAGATCCCCATTATTTCCTCCTCTCAGATGCTTGAATTTCTTGGATTATATCATATTGGGACTTGGTGATTTTTAGATGATTTATTATTCTATGATCTAGGTGTTGTAAAAGGAAGCATTGAAAACATTTACTTAAATCTTTTTATTTGAGCTTCGCCTTGGGGAAAAGAAGTTAGGTTGGGAGTTATGCCATTTCAGGGAACTTAACTGCTGTAAAATGTTTCATTTTCCATATAAGGGAAAAGCCCATTGACAAGATTGTCGTCATATGTTATTAGTGAATTACACATTTCTATTTTTGCTTTTCCAGTTTTAAAAATTTTAACTAGTTGTTATTACTTTGATATACTTAGAATTACTATAAATTTTTTATCTATTTTTTTGGAACTAATTAAATGAATATAAAAATTTTAAGAATTTGTACATTTGGCTACAAGACCTATATATGTGCTTTTCTGTGTTTGTTTTACAGGACCTCAATTCATGGATGTGATTATTGTTCCTTCTAAGTTGGCAGAACTTTTTAACAATTTAAGCTGTTGATATTGATCATATCCCTTTTCTGATATACTTTTTAGCCCTGAGGCCACTGTTGGTTTCTTAAGAGATTAAATTATGTTCAACCACAGTGTTGCTTAGAATAAGTGTTATTTCCATAGCTTTCTTATCTGCAATTCTTCAACTTATCCCAAATTCTATTGGGTTGCTCATAAGCTTTTCTCGTGCAGATTGATGTGGATATTGGTTCATCATCTGTGGCAAGAAGTGTCATCAGCCTCGTCCTTGGTTACGTCACAAGCCTTGTTGTCGATCTTGCAATAGTTATAGAGGTTTGCTTCGTTTTCTTTCACCTTCCTCTTGATTAGAAAAGCTTCTTTTTGCTATGCACTTTTCCCTGCTTTTAGTTCTCTCCATTTACACCCTTGGTCTGCCCGAGTACTACTACCTCCCAGTTTTTATTTATTTATTTATTTATTTGTCACATATAAGAAATCACATTCTTTTAAGAAGATAAAAAATTTGTGTATCTTTTGGTTGAAAAGATTAAAATATTTTTTGACTTTACTTTCTTTAATAAGAATAATTATAGGGATATCAAGGAAAAACATTAATAGATACACATTGATTTCCTAGTGTGACATGTAAAGAAAAAAAAAAAAAAAAAAAAAAAAGGGAGTATGAATTTGGTGCTAGAGTTCCTAGATAAGAGATTCTTTCTTGCTCCACTTTTCAGTCACTTTCTGTAGCAAATCAAGCACAAGTTTCATATGGATGGCCATAATTTTCCTGGTAAAGAAACTTCTTCATCTGTGTTTTTGTTAGGCAAAAGAAGAGACAGAACTGCCTGAATACATCCTTGGAACTGTTCGATTAAACCGTGTGAGGCCTGATGCTGCTGTTTCTTTAGATGCTTGAGATTTTATTTTCTTAGTTAGCTTTTCTTCTTAATTATATCCAGAATCCATGGCCTAGTGGATTTTGTATAGGAAGAATGGGGGGCCAATTCACACATCCCTATTGGCCATTTGTAGCCATGTAGTTTTTGTAAAAATGAAAAAATATATATATATATATTACTCTTCATTTGTTTACTATTAACACACAGTATTCAATCTGAATGTAAAATAATGATTCATGTGGAGTTAACTTTTTTCATGGATTATATATAAGTATATATAAGGTGCAGGATTTTTTAAGACCGATTTCTTTAAGATATTGTCTAAGATATTACTGTTAGTTTAATTAATTTTAAAATTTAATATAATTTATTTTTGTTAAAATAGAAATATTATAATCACATTAAAAAATTAAGAAAATAGTCAGTTCAATCTAAAATTATTTTTGAGTGGTTGGTTTAGTCCTTAAATTATTTTTTTTAGTTTTATTTTATCCTTAATTAATTCTTAATTAATTTTTAAACTTTTAATATAATTTTTTAATAGGTTTCAATTAAAATTTCTTTTTTCTTTTAATATAAAGATCATAATATATATATATATATATACATATTTTAATATGTTGAAAATATTTTTAAATTTATTAATATTATAAAAATAGATTATCAATATAATTAGGATTTATATTACGTATAATTTTTTTAAATTTTTTTTTTTTACCATAATAAAATTTTTTGTTTTTTTTATACCAACTAATTAATTATCATATGTCTAAGTTATCAATCAATGAAAATAGAACAAAATAATTAATTGGTGAAATAAAGAGAGAAATTTTTCATAATATTTTTTATGGTGTGAAAAAAATTTAAAAAAATTAAATGTAATACAAACATTAATTATTATATATCTTCATTGTATTGATAATTAATTTTTATAATATTAATAAATTTAAAAATATTTTCAACATATTAAAAAAATTCACACTACGATCTTTGTATTTTAAAAAAAAAAAATTACCTGTAACTTTTGAAAACATACTAAGGGACTACATTAAATGTTTAAAAATTGATTGAGAACAGAATAGAGCTAAAAAAAAGAAAGTTTAGGATATTTTTCCTAAAAAATTTATAAAAACATAAAAAATATTTTTTGAAAAAGTTATAATTTTATTGATATTTTAAATAACGTTTTAAGATATTTTGAGCCCTATTATAAATATAATTATTATATGGCGCGAAATCTCTTATGATATAATCTAAGCTAAGAGATGGTTTAAAACATTTATAAAATTAAAATACATGTAGTTTAATCAACCTTAAAAAGCTAATACCGTTAATTTCTGTTAAATCAACATTTATATTTTTTTTTTACAAATAAATATTATAATTGCATTAAAAAAATAATAAAATATAAAAGTTATTTTTCTCATCAATCTAAAAAATTAAAAATATTTTTATAATTTTTATTTTATAAAAAAATTATAAATATTGATTTAAAAGAAATTAAGGGCGTTAGTAGTTGAAGTTAATTAAACTAACAATGTTTTAAATTTTATTGGTGCTGTTAGAGATAATTTAGGAGATCTCGCCCCTTATTATATTAATCATTTTTAGGATAAAATAATTAATCTTATCTCTTATATTTGTAATTTGATATGTTCCAATATCTTATATTTAATTTTAATCTTTTGGAACTATGGAACACTTTTAACTCTATCGTGTCTGGAACTCATGGTCTTTCTAATCATAAGTGAAATTCTTTTTTTATTAAAAAAAAAAAAAAAATTAGATATCGAGTAACAATAAAAAAAATAGTTATTTAATAAAAAAAGGACTACTTTGATTTGATTAAAATTTTTAAAATTAAAAATAAATATAAGAATTATAACAAGATTATACTTCAAATTATTATCCTTATTTTAATTTAAAATATGTTAACTTATATTTTACGTATAATTGAGATGTTGAAGAATTATTCTTAAAATTTAAAAATTTTCTTACTTAAAATTTTTTTTTTCTTATTTTTAAATATTTAATAGCAATAGATAATTGAAAACTTAATTTTTATTATTAATGTTAAATAGATAAATTATAGTTTGAGTTATCAATATATATATATAATTAAATAAATAAAAATTTAAATTGGATTGATATATGTGAAATACAAGTTAAATTTTGATTAATAATTATATATATATTTTTTAATAGACGTATTTAATATTATTTTATTTTATTTTTTAAATTATATAGCATTTATTGTCGTTAAAGTTTTAATTGATCATAGAATTTTAATAAATATATTATTTATAATTCAAAAAATTATAATTTTGAATTAAAAGCGAAAAAACTCTTATGTTTTCAAATATATATATATATATATATATATAAACATATCAATTAAAATTCAAAATATAATTGATATGTCATAATTAGATTAGAAGATATACATATCTCAGCTATTTATACTCTAAGCACAATCATCATTAAACTCTAAAAGGGGAAAGAGTTATAATGGGATTCCAATATAGCAACGTACTCTCTTAGCATTTAATTTGGCAATATCTAATAATATTTTGGTAATATATATGTGTATATATATATATATATATGGAATGGAATCTAAAGCAAAAATTACCAATTCCTTAAAATTAGTTCTTTGATTTGTATCGTTTTAATTTTACAGGAAAAGTGCTCAAAGCTGCACATGGCGATCATCAAGAGAAACATGAAGAAGAGTGGAAGGTCAAGAATGGAGGACGCAATAGAGCTATCCAAAAAGATAGCGAAAGCTCGTAACCTAGATGTTGAAGCAGTTGAAGCCAGTACGATCCTTTTATTCATGGATAGCAGTAGGAAAAACCCAGAAGCATTAATTCATGAATGGGCTGGAACCTTCCAGCAACCTGCTCAAAATAATGATGATTCAGGCGAAGAAGAAGTATCAGTATTATCGTCCTCGTCGACGTCGTCTTCGTCTTCATCCGAAAGAGCTGATGCAGTTGTCGTTGCCGCTGCTACTGCCTCCACCAGCGTCATCGTTAACGATAGACTTCCGGAGATCGGGTACAACTTCCAGGGAAGTAAACCGTCGACGTCGTCTTCGTCTTCGTCTTCGTCCGAAAGAGCTGATGCAGTTGTCGTTGCCGCTGCTACTGCCTCCACCAGCGTCATCGTTTACGATAGACTTCCGGAGATCGGGTACAACTTCCAGGGAAGTAAACTGTCGATGTTTCCGCCGCAGGAGAACCTGCGCGACATCGTCGGTTACTGTAGTCATCCATTTTCAAAACAATTGACGGTTACCGACCTGAGCAGCGACCATTATAGACTTTCGTTCAGTAAGGAGGACGTTTATCAGTGTATTTTCCCAATTCTGGATATGCTTAACATCGGAAAAAGAGAATTAAAAACGGGGATAGAAGTGTCGGTGTACGATCCAAGGGGAGAAGAGTACACCATGATTTTCAAGTCATGGTCAGGAGAAAAGGTATACGTTCTGAACAGTAAACCGTGGCTTCAACTCGTTAAGGACAATAATTTGCAGGCATTTTGCGATTGGGTGAATGTATGGACTTTTTGGAACAGAAAGGATGCTGGTAAACTCTGCTTTGCTTTAGAAGTGGAGAGATTCAATACCCCTGAACTTATCAAAAGGAAGAGAAGAGCAACCAAAAGGAGGGAAAAAGAAGAAAATCAGGGCAACGAGAAGAAGAGGAAGAACAACTAAAATGGAGGAAGATATTTCTTTCTTCGTGGGGGAAGTTTTTGCCAAGTTTGATGATGAAAAACCTGCACGCATGATCCAACTTGGCAAAAATTTTAAAAGGAAATTTCCTTTTTCCTTTTTTTTTTTTTTTTTTTAATAAATAAATAATTTGTTTTTCTTCCTATTATTATTATTATTTTTATTCGATTCTCAGTTTAGGAATGATTTTTTTTTTTTTTTTAAGATTAGAACTGATTCAACAGTTTGTTCATAATTTGAGTTATGATTAAATAAATAAATAAATAAATATATATATATATATATTGGCCGATTTTGATCCCAGAATTATTATTATTTTTGTTATCTAACTGAGTCCCCTTACTACTTAAGGTAAATCTGTCAAATTATATATATATATAATTAGTCATTTTTGTTTCTAGCATTGATTATTTTAAGAAAATAAAAAATCGTCGTTAATCCATCGCAGAATAATTTTATTAGTCATGAATAATTTTAATTAATGGTCGAATTT
>JAXGGT010000094.1:3428466-3448777 GCA_035583425.1 Marsdenia floribunda | reverse complement strand
AATTCGCCTCCTTTTGCTTCCTTCTGCAATGCCCACCTTTAATTTACACCTCCACTCCAAGCTTCTTTTGTGGTGTGTAGAATTTCTGAAAAAGGAAGGGTTTTTGATCACAGCAGCAGAGGTTCGGGTTTGGGAGGGGGGTTCAATTTCATTTTTCATTTTCTCTTATTCCCTTTTAGCTGTTGTGGGGGGGGGGGAATTTTGGGGGGAAATTTCACCGAAAAGACGATTATACCCCTCCTTAATTTTGACTAACTGGAGAGTGGCCTGAATTCATGGTCAGAAGGACCAAATAGGAGGCTCGTAAAAACTACCGAGATCTAACGGGCAAAAAAAAAAAGATATGGATCTAGTTGGCGAAAACGCAATACTTCAGGGACTAAATGGGCGAATTTTCCTATATTTAATGTTATATTTTTATATATTTAAGACGTAGAACAAGATATTACATTAAATATCTTTATCAACTAAATTCATAATGGATTCATGGTGAAGACTTCAAGATTATTATTATTATTATTATTTTTGAAATTTGAGACACTTTTGGTTCTTTTTGGTTCTATGATGTTTTGTCATAATCTCTTAAATTATAAATAAGACTGTTATCAATTGAACGGTACTTTCGTGACGAAGACTTCAACATTATTACATACTATCAAAATATTTATATACTATTTATAAACTCATTTACTACCAAGTTAAATTTAATAATAAATAAATATTTTTTTAAAGTAATATTATATTTTTATTAATTAATTCGAGAAGTATTTATAGAAAGAGATTTTTAGGGTATTTTTGTATTGAAATTTTTTTTAGATTGTTTATTTTTTTCAAAAAGAATTGAATGGATCTCAAAAAACTAGAGAAGTAAGGTGGGACAAGTTAAGAAGTTGTCTAGTAAGTGAGAGATAAAAATAATATATTTTATTAATATAATGATGATTTTTTTATTTGAGTTATATATATTTATATGTATATATTGAATATTTTTGTTTTACAACTAAATTTTTATTTATTTTTTTGCCACCTAGATAGACATGAAACGTTAGGTAATGTCCAAATAAATACAGTTTTTTTTTTTTAGTTTGAGTGAAATTTAAAAAAAAAAATTCAGACTAAAAATAGCTGTAAGATTTTAAAGCACATTAAATTATAATATAAAATTATATTTTTAATATAAATTGAATTTAAAAAATTAAATAAAAATATTTAGACATAATTAATTATAGATTTGATATTTATTGTATGTAAAAATTGAGGTAAAATTTTGTCTCGGATAAAATTACCACACTTATTTTCAATAAAAAATAGTAAAAAGTTTTTTTTTTTTATGGTGGAAAGTTTACACGTGAGTTCATTTGAGAATTTTTCCCCATATTTTTATACACAGACAGGACTGAAGCATTCCTAGATTGGACTGATCGAAGAAAAAGAAACAATACTCTCCCATTTCTCACGCAAGCACAGATTCTCTCTCCAAATCATGTAAGTCTTTCTTTTTCCTTTTTGTTTGTTTGTTTCATTGATTCTCAGTCCTGGGTTTCCGCTTCCTCAGTTTCTGCTTCACCGGCGGCAACTGCTGAGTTCGTTCCATTCAGTGAGGGGACCAAAAACCAAACACAAGAATAAAAAAACAGGGCCACCACTCAGATCGCCGCTATGGAAGGCGGTGATTTCAGCAATGGCTCCGTACCAATATCAGCCCCTTCTGGTGCCAAGGACTGTGCCACCATCAGCACATCCATGATCATAGAGCGCTTGGCTACTTTGTCTCTCAATGCTGCTGCTGCACAAGTTCCCACCGTTCAACCGCGGAAACTGGAAAAAGATCCCAGGGAAATTGCAAGAAAGTTAGGATTTTTCTGTTTTTTATTTTCCAAAATTTGTTTTCTGTTGTTGGTGCATTCTCATTATGGGTTTACTTTGTTGCGAAGGAATTCCTTGTGCATGGAGCCTTTCTTATATGCCTTCTTGCCTTTTTTTTTTTTTTTTCTTTTAATATTTCTCTTTTGGAAGTTTTGATCTTGGATGTCTTTATCTTACAGCTTTTACTGATCCACTGAACCATGTTACCTGTTCACCCATTTTTTTGGGTTCCATTTCTCCATTGGCAAACTCTGGTTCTCCAGTCCCTTATGCGGGGAAGTTGGGATCAGAAACAGAACACAAAACCATTTGAAATGAAAGCGATGTAGCACCTGTGGAACATAGAATAAATTATCAAAAATCTTGGAAAAGAGTACTCTTGAGTGATCTTTGATTCATCTTGTTATTATTTACTCTCTTGTATTTAACTATTTGTGTAAACCATCAATTTTTTTGAAGTTCCTTTCGATCACTCTCTTGTTTTCTCAAGAATGTATTTTAGGACCAAAAGATTACGGAACTGAAAACATTCATTCACACAAAATGTGGATTCTTTTTCACATCTTTAATCCTTCCTCGGATCCTTTCCATTCTGAATGCATCCTAAAATTCCTATATTCAAGGATCTAGCTCAAAAGAGAAAGGTTTTGAGAAAAGCATATCAGACTTCGAGAAACTTTTATAAAGTTCCATGTGATCGTGTGCATTCTTGACTAGCTTGAAGAATATTAAGTACTAGGAAAGCATTATTCACTATCAGCGTTGATCTTCTTCTTCATGTTACTCAATTCTGGAGATAAGATTTCTATCTTTGTCAACATATCTCCTGCTCTGCTCTAGCAATCACCATCAACATTGCAGAGGCACCTTCTACTAGGCACCACATGTTACGTATGTCTCTCTGAATAACACGGCCAAGTAAATTAACATTAAACCAGGGAGATAAAAATCCAAATTCCACAATTAGTATCGATTTCTTGTCTGAAAAGGTCACTGATAGGAAATATACTAAGGTCAAAGATCCTTTTTCCACTGTGAAGTACAGCTGAGATCGAATTCGTATTGTTTGTCTATGAGACTTCCAAGCTTTCTTAGATGTGTGGTTCCTTATCATTTCTAGATGTTTTCTATTCTAGCATTCACTGCAAAATTCATCTTTTATTTAGGATCAAAAGAATTTTAACCATCAAGTAGATATTATACCTAGCCCCAATGGAACTATATTTATAATTTTCAGACACCAAATCTTGCATAACAAATGAAAAACATCTAATTGTAGCTGACACAAAACATGAGCTGCATGCAATGACACGGAAGACTGTAGGAGCACTTTGTTATCCTTACTCTTAGAAACGAATCAAAAGATTGTTACTTGTCAACATCATACCTCGAAGCTGTAAACTTTTATTATATATAGAAAATTTGTTACAGTTCAAATTGTGTCCTGTGTTTTGTCTTAGTTCACCAACAAAATAAGTTAATATTGTGCAGACTGTAAATTTTTACGTGGTTTTTTGAAAACAAATACCTTTCCCCTTGACAGGTATCAGATAGAACTTTGTAAGAAGGCCTTGGAGGAGAATGTTGTGGTATACCTTGAAACAGGTTGTGGAAAAACTCATATTGCTATTCTCTTGATGTATGAGATGGGTCACTTGATAAAGAAGCCACAGAAAAACATTTGCATATTTCTAGCCCCAACTGTGGCTTTGGTTCAACAGGTTCTTTATTTTCTTCTATTCTTTCTTGGTGAGACTTTACATTGCAAGTGTTTGTTTTTGATATTCACTCTTGAGGGTTAGTAATCATTCGAAAGTAGTTAAATTGGTTATTCAACCAAACCTAAGCCAGATTGATATAAGGCTGTGATTCAATCTGTATAACATAGTTACAGGGCCTAGAAATTCCCAGTTCATTTATTTTTCAATGCCTGATCCAGTAAGATGTCACCACATTCCTTGATAACATACTTTTCTCTTTGTGTTTATTGATACCTTGAATAGAGTTGGGAAAATCTTAATGTTTTTATCTGTTTTTGATTGGTATTAAGTTTGTTCTAAGCTTTAGCCTTTTCTGATTATACATCTCTAACGTTTGGCTGTTTGATAGTTTAATGTGAAGCATGATTATGTTCTGTCTTGATCTATTAGAGTTGAATTTTACATTGATACTTTTATAATTATCTCTCTTGTTCGCTTTTTCTCCCCTTTCCCCTCCTCTTTTGTTTTTTGAAATTATTTCTGGAATCAAAAGCAAGCTAAGGTCATTGAAGACGCTGTAGATTTTAAAGTCGGAACCTACTGTGGGAGTTCAAAGCGTTTAAAGAACCACCTTGACTGGGAAAAAGAAATGGAAGAACATGAGGTCAGTTGATTTGTAGTGGATTAAATATATCTTGTGATTGTCGCAAGATGTCTGAAGCAATTTTGTATTCTTGCTCTATTACAAACTACTAAGTACTGCTTCTTTCTCATGATTGGGTTTTTGATGTTCAGTACCCTATATTGAACACTATAGTGATCCTGTGGTGTGCAGTAGTGTGATTTCCCTATACGAGGCCTGGTTTTTATGTAAATTATCGAGAAGTAAATATGCTTTCAGTATTCTTTTCTTCCATTTATGCAGGTCTTTGTTATGACCCCACAGATCCTGTTACATAATCTTTCCCACTGCTTCATCAGGATGGAACTGATTGCCCTTCTGATATTCGATGAGTGTCATTATGCCCAAGTTGACAGCAATCATCCTTATTCTGAAATTATGAAGGCAATGAAATGCTAAATATTCTTAGATGCTCATTTAGTTCTTTTGCGCAACTCCCTCCCCGACAAAAGGAATCTTTTTTTTTTTTTTTTAAATGTTTATTTTAGTCATCATTATGCAGGCATGTTTTTGCTTTCTTAGTTTTCAGCTAACATAGGGGTTTATGAGTTATCACTGTATCAGGTCTTCTATAAAGTTGATGATGTTAAACTCCCTCGTATATTTGGAATGACTGCTTCACCAAAACTGGGAAAAGGTAATTCACTTGCAAGGATTGTAGATTCAGCTCAGAAAATATTTGTTTTTTCGTATTTGCCTCTGCTTCCATGCTACTTCTTGTACCTCTAAGATTATATTATTGTGAGAGCTTCCTCCATTGACCCTCTGGGCATCAATCATTTTCAGGTGCTTCTGTTGATGGTCTTGAGACCTTACTTCGTGCTAAGGTGCATTTCTTGACTTTCCAATGATATCACACCTAAAATGACATTTATTTGATGTTATATTTTCCAGATTTGTCCTACAGATACGTGAATATGGTTCTTTTCTCCTTGTGAACTGAATTTTTGTTTGTTGTTCTTTTCCCATTTATCATTCACAGGTTTATTCTGTGGAAGATAAGGATGAACTAGAAAAGTTTGTTACTTCACCTAAAGTTAATGTGTATTACTATGATCCTAGTGTAAACGGATCCTCCAATCATTTAATTTACCTTGGGAAGCTTGAAGAAATAAAGCACCAGGTATTCCATCATGTGGTTTTTTTAGTTGGTAATGTGATTTATTTGATCTAACTCCTATTAGAAACTGATTGCTGTTTGTAGTGTGTGTTGGATCTACGGAGCACTGGTGATCATACTATTCTTCGGAGCACCAAAAAAATGCTTCAGAAGCTGCACGGCAACCTAATATTTTGTCTGGAAAACCTTGGCCTCTGGGGAGCATTACAGGTCAGTAGTAATGCTTTTCATTACTGTTCTTAATTTGTTGCTTTATTCCTTTCCTTTTATTTGATTCTACTATCACAATGCTAAGGCATAGACATTTATTTTCTTTTCCATGAGTTTATGCTTGAGTTAGTAGTGAATCAACCTGTAATGCAAGTAAAATGTCACTTCCAAGAATTGTTATACTGTCATTTAGAGGATAGAGGTTTCCAAATTATAAGCCAGCATAACATTTGTACTATCTTCTTTTCTGGGTGATCGTTAGCACAAGGCATATGACTGTTGTTGAAGGTTTTGTTGATCTTTTTGAAGGCATGCCGCATCCTTTTAAAAGGTGATCGATGTGAGCGTAATGAATTGACGGATGCAGATGGGGATTGTGCAGATGATTCCTTATGCGACAGATATTTGACTCAAGCTGCTGAAATCCTTACTTCTATTTGTACCAAAGGTATTCAGCATCTTACCATGTAGATAGTCCTCCCCTTAATTCTTATGCACATAGCTGATCCATATGGTTGATTTTGAATACCTAAAAACATGTATATTTACCATCAATAAGTGACTAACATTTGTGCCTTTGTACTGTGCTGATTTCTGTTGTGGTTGTGAGGATATTAGTTTTAAAGTTGTTTCTGTTCTTTCTGGCATTTCAGAGTCAACCTTATTATTAATCTCTTTGCAGATGGTACTGAACCTGACTTATCCAAGGTGGAGGTCCTGAACGAGCCCTTTTTCTCAAGAAAGCTCTTATGTCTTATTGGAATACTTCGCAACTTTAGGTTGGTTGCAAGTATTCTTGTGATGTTACCTAGAAAATCAAATGGCAAAAGTATAGGTTTCTCATTAAATAAATTATACTATTGACTTGAACTTCAAGGTCTGCACATACTGAGCCATGATTAAACAGTAGCAATTTAAGATAATAACCAAAACAAATTAGCAAGTCTTCTGGACTAGTTACTTTTTTGTGTGGTCTAGCTTTTGGGTGTGTGTGTTGTGGGAACTCTATGACTAACGCTTGGACTTCTAATTTGTAGCCTCAATTTTTAGAAACAGTAATTTTCATTGCTTAATATAATTGGAAAGAAGGATATGGTACTCAGAAGCAGAAGTCATCATAAGTCGCACCAAATGAAGTGTGGCAGTTTTTCTTATGATCTTTTTCCATTTTTGCATACTTTGAACCTTTTCTCAGTACTGTCAACTGATTTTCCGAAGAAAGTTTTGATGTGCTTGACAAGATTAAGCTTTTGACAATTTTCCAGTAATAAGCTTCACTAGGAGTAATACAACAAATAAGAATTTCATGATTTAATTATGGTTGGTTGGGTTACTTTGTAATTTTACTTATCTTTTGTGAGTCTCCCGTAAATTTCTATGTAACATTTTAGTTACTCTTTCCATATCTAATTGAAGCACTACTGTTGGCTTGACATAAAGATTTAGAAAGGTATTCTTTAATGTGTACTTAACTGATGTCTGGTGCTGATCTTGCTTCCATCATTTTCTTTCAAATGAGGCCGATGGTGAAATTTGAATAGAAAGTATGTTAAATTGACAGTGGACTGTCATTTTATGACAATCTAAATAAGAAAGTGATACCCACTTTAGGGTTGAGAAAGTTATATTTAAGGAAGCTATTTTGTTTCAGAAAATTCATTTATCTTGCCTGACACAATCGAGGAATTGATTATGGTTGTTTTGGGTCTTAAGTACTTACCTGTACCTGTTGCCAAAATTGTATATGAGTTAATTGAGTTGTTTATTTCTCTCAATTCTTGCAATGCAGCGTTCTCTCTACACTTTCCTTTCCTTTTTGTTTCTATACCCTTTAAGGTGCTCTCTCTTGCATCATGAATTATTCATAGATTTTTGCCTTTGTATAGAACTGGTGTGCTTCATGTGTATCCTTAGAAGGTAAGGTCTGGACAGGGATATTCTTGTAGTCATATAGCTTCAAGTGGCTTCTTTAGCACCCCCCCCCCCAAAAAAAAAAAAAAAAAAGAGAAAAAAAAAGTGATTGTATTGATACTTTTTACTATTTTAAGTTCAACCTTGCTGTTGTACTTTCTGGGCTGAAGTCTTTGAA
This sequence comes from Marsdenia floribunda, assembly GCA_035583425.1. NCBI lineage: Eukaryota > Viridiplantae > Streptophyta > Magnoliopsida > Gentianales > Apocynaceae > Marsdenia > Marsdenia floribunda. The sequence goes on along the minus strand of JAXGGT010000094.1, from coordinate 3,441,110 downwards.
CATTTTTACACAGAGATAAAAGCTACTTGTGCAAGGAAATATGTTCTGTTGGCTCAATCCATTTTAGTGTCTTTTATTTTTTCCCCTTCTTTTTCCTGAATTAAAATCAATGATGCCTTTTACTGGATCTTATTTAGCCAGTTTCACTATCCATGTGCATGTGACGAAAGAAAAAGATGGAAAACACTTGATTGTGCAAGTTGTTCTATGATTCTAGAGCAATCCCCTTCTTCAGCACATATTTTGTTGCTTCTGAATTGTCAATTTGCTCAAGTAGCTTATGCTATGCAAGCATAATCTATTGATTTGATTGATTCTTTTTGGCTTCCTGGGTAAACCTATGCTTGTCCCCCAAGAAAAATGGACCTTGCAGTGCTAATGTGGAGCTGTTACAATTTCTCCTTCCCTTTCCCTAACTGCAAAAGAGAAGGTGATGGCAATAAAAGAGCATTGCTTGTCCATGAAAGATGTCAAAATGGGAGAAAAAAATTTCAGTATGAAACATTATTGCCTCATCTAGGCCTTCTTGTTACTCATGTTATTATTTATCATTTAAGTTATATCATGCAATTTTCTCTCTCTTGCAGATCATCCCTATCAGCTATGTAATTTGAATTGGTGGAGTTAAGTACCCTCTTTGTTCTTTTCAGGTTGCAATCAAATATGAAATGTATAGCATTCGTGAACAGGACTATAACTGCAAGATCTTTATCATATATACTTCGAAAACTTAGGTTTCTGGGTTTCTGGAGGCCTGATTTCCTCCTAGGAGTCCATTCAGGACTTAAAAGTATGTCCAGGAAAAACACAAATGTAATTCTTGAGAAGTTCCGCTCTGGTGAGGTAACGACCCTTTTCTGGGCTTTTCCATTTTAGGTTCTTGTATAGCCATTTGGAGATGGTTTTCTACCTGATATCTGATATGTGGATTTGCATCCTTTATAACATTTCGTGAAACTTATCTTGATTTTGTTTAATCTAGTTCTGTTAGTCCACAGATTCCAAAATCAATTTTTCTTTTTTCTTTTTTTTAACATGGCAGGTGAATTTATTAGTTGCAACTAAGGTGGGAGAGGAAGGACTTGATATTCAGACATGCTGCCTTGTCATACGATTTGATTTGCCAGAAACTGTTGCTAGCTTCATACAGTCCCGAGGTCGTGCAAGGATGCCACAGTCTGAATATGCATTTATGGTGAATAGGTGCTTTCCTTACTATTACTATTTGTACTACTACCATTGATTATTATTGCTTTCCACAAATAAAATTTTGTTTGGCATTGTCACAGGTGCAATGAGAAGGAGCTGAATCTAATAAAGCATTTTATAAAAGAGGAAAGTCAAATGAACAGAGAAATTTTATCGAGGAAATCCCAAGTGATGATAACTGATTTTGAAGAAGAGGTTTATAAAGTGAATTTGACTGGTGCCACTATCAGTTCTACATCAAGTGTCTCTTTGCTTCATCGCTATTGTTCTAAGCTCCCACATGATGAGTATGCTCTCAAAACTCACTATATATGAACCCAATTCTGAACCAAGAATCTTCTTGAATACTTTTCTGGCATGTGTAGTGTCCCTGATTCATACACTGAAACTGTTTTCTTAGATTTTTCAACCCAATGCCGGAGTTCTTTTACTTCGATGATAGTGATGGAATGGTTTGCCAGATTATTCTCCCATCCAATGCTCCAATCCGTCAGATTATCAGTACACCACAAGCTTCATCTGATGCAGCTAAAAGAGATGCCTGTTTGAAAGCATGCAAGAGTTTGCACGAAATTGGTGCCTTAACTGACTATCTGTTACCAGAACAAGATGATCCCATTGATGAAATGGATAGTGATTTTTCTGATTCAGATTCTGAGAGTTTAAATGGTTAGAAAATGTCAATGTGCTAAAGCTACTTTTATTTGCATACTTTGCGTAAGAGGCAAACACAAGTCCAATAACTAAACACTTTCTTGCAGATGAGCATTCACGAAGAGAACTCCATGAGATGCTTGTTCCTAGTGCTCTGAAACAACAATGGACTGAGTTGGATAATCCTGTTACCCTTAGTTCTTATTATTTCAAGTTTTCTCCCAATCCTGTAGACAGGGTTTATAAGAAGTTTGGTCTTTTTATGAAAGCATCTCTACCAAAAGAAGCTGAGAAAATGAGGCTTGATCTCCATTTGGATCATGGTAGATCTGTATTAACAGAGCTTATCCCCTACGGGGTTTTGCGCTTCACGAAAGATGAGGTAAAGCTGTCCTTTTTTATTCTTTTGTGGCTTAGGACTACATTAGAGATTCTACTTTCCTAAACTCTGTAAAATTGTTACCAGTTGGTACAAGCGGAAAAATTCCAGAGAATGTTCTTCAAGGTCATCCTTGACCGATCACAGTTCATTCCTGAATTTGTATCATTGGAAGATAGTGATAGTAATCTCTGCTCCTTCACCTTCTATCTGCTGCTTCCTGTACTTATTACGGAAGACAACCAGATTTCTGTGGACTGGAATCTCATCACTAGGTGTTTATCATCACCAATTTTTGGTCCAGGACGCACTGTAGATGGAATTTCTCATGAACAGTTGCATCTTTCTGATGGAGTGAGAGGTTATGAGGATGTCATAAACAGTTTGGTTTATGTTCCATGTACGGATACATTTTTCTTTATTTCTGATGTTATTACAGAGAAAAATGGATACAACCTGAGAAAGGAGTCGAAGACTCAGATAGAGCATTATAATGAAAGGTAAACATTTTTGCAAACCTTTTTCTTCGTATTATTGTTAGTTTGAATTCCTTTCCTTCATCACATGAATGCTTCTGGCCAATGGATCATATTCACTGATATATTTTGGCTTAAACACCTCATATTCCCTTCATCCCATATACCCCTCTTCCCAAGTCACCACCACTCCACCCCCCAAAAATGTGCAATACGTTGGGTGTGGTTTTAACAACTGTACATTTATTAAACTAGAAGGTGTGGAGAAATGTGTAGCATCTGGATAATGTTTATGGATAATCTTTAGGGCAATATCCTGTGCATAGGTCATATAGCTGAGGACAAGGGTGAGATGGGGTACTCATGTGTTCTAGGTTTTGATGAGCCCAATTTGTTGCCATCAATGGATAATTTCAGATAACTGTTCTATGCACTTTCGGGAGTGTTTCCTTTCCGGTGCGAAGTTGTAGAAGTTATGGAATCTTCCACGTGATTTTTTGTTTTAACCTGTGCATTTCTTTTTTAATTGATTATTTTTTTGGGGTCATAGACTCTAGTTTCTGTAGCTATTTTGGGCCCTGATTTATCTAAGTTGAGTTGAGTCAAACCCTTTTTTGGGAGGCAAGGCCACCCAGCACCTAGGTATACAATAATCTTGAGCTCGGAACCTTGCTTAAGGAGAACCATGTGGTTTGTTGTTTTAAGATATGCATTTCTTTTTTAATTGATTTATTATTATTATTATTTTTTGTCACAGACTGTCTAGTTTCTGTGGCCATTTTGGACCTTGACTTATCCTCAGTCGAGCTGAGTCAAATGCTTTTTCAGGAGACAAGGTCTTTTAACACCCATTTCTTCATACACATTCCACATGAACTGAACACAAGGTTCTCGGAACCTTGTTTAAGGAGAGCTGACCTCCTTCTCCGTTGGAACAAAGGCCCAACAAGTTGTTTGTGTAATTGATTTACTGATATTTGGAGTCATATCATTGAAAATTCTAAACCGTCTCTTATCAGTCATGTTTTCTGCCATCTTGTAATTATATTCTCTTGGAATTTTCTGCTGTTCTGCAAAAAAAAAAAAAAAAAAAAAGGTTGATATACTCTCTATGGCTTTGGCTTGCATTAAGTTCCTTCTCTTGATGGTTTATGATTGTCAAATAGGTACAACATCCAGCTTGCTTATCCTCAGCAACCTCTTTTGAAAGCAAAACAACTATTTTGTATGGACAATTTGTTGCGGAAGAAAGGGTATTCAGGTAATAGTTTGTTCAGTTGCAGCATAAAGTTCTTCATTTTGACCATACGCTTTGATTCATTTTTTTCTCTTTCCAGTTATCAGTGTAGGGTGAGAACATTTTGCTTTTGTCTTAGAAATTTTCAATTGGCTATTAGCAAACAATATCTAAGTAAATGTGGATCTTGGAATTGAAGTCCTATGGTAAATAGCTGCTCTAGCTGTGGACAGAAGTTGGTTGTGATAATCAATCTCTAAAACTTAAAGTTTCAACTTCAAGATAATCAAGAATGTTGATGATAACATTGTTACAGCACACTAACAACAAATTGTTGCAGCTTTTCAGCTTTCCCGTTGTTTGACTTTTAGATTAGTTTTTAACTTATTTCTAGATGCCAGTGGGGTAGGTTGCCAAAGGAGCATAGCCCATGGTTGTACCCTTCATATGGAGTTTGTCCATCTCTTACATAATTTTAGGTTCTTAGGCATCTGCTTTAGCAAGAACTCGGTTGAAATTGATCTGTGGTTCATGGTATTGCTAGACATTCTCTTCTTATCATTTTGTTGAGAACTTTTTATAATTTACTATTTATGTTTCTCATATCTATAAGTAATTTTTCTTCACTACATTTTTAAGGAATATATTTTTTATTTTTTTGTTCTCTCTTACCTTTCTTGTAATTTTGCCTTGTGAAGTTGTACAAGTCCTTCAAATATTTGCCTTGTATTGGTTGGATGATTTTAGTGACATATTTCCATCTTTATCACCCTTTCCTCGATCAAATGCAGATGTATAGTGCGCAGATTGGGTTTTGACAAATATATATTATACAAGCCTTACTTGATCTTCCCTCATGATACATGTTCTAGTAACTTTTCCAATTCAGATTTTCTGGTCCCAACTTGTCCCCATCCCCAAAAACAATATTAGAAGGAAAATTATATATGTTCTGAAGTGTTTGGATTATCACTCATTCATGTTCAAAAGCAGAGACACGTGAAAAACTGGAGCACTTCATTGAATTACCACCTGAGATATGCCAGTTGAAGATTATTGGTTTCTCAAAAGATATTGGAAGTTCATTGTCCTTATTGCCTTCTATTATGCACCGGCTGGAAAGTTTGCTGGTGGCTATAGAACTGAAGGATAAACTATCTGAATCATTCCCTGAAGGTGCAGAAGTCACTGTTCAACATGTAAGGCTAATTTCTCTCTTCAAAGTGTACTTAGGATTTTTCAATCTTCATTCATAATTCTTAAGTCTCCTTTCATACCATCATATACTTGGATTTTAATTGGCATAAGTGATGATGGATGTGCATGATTCGCTGAGAAATGATGTGAAACTGGATCAGGTTCTTGAAGCTCTTACAACAGAGAAGTGCAATGAGCACTTCTCTCTTGAAAGACTGGAGGTGCTTGGTGATGCATTCCTCAAGTTTGCTGTTGGGAGGCATTTGTTTCTTTTACATGATACACTAGATGAAGGACAGCTGACCAGAAAACGTTCTAAAATTGTCAAGAATTCCAACTTACTCAATCTGGTGACAAAAAAGAATCTACAGGTAACTCATCTGAATACTAAGAAGTTTGGATAGATCATGCATTGGTGACAAACATAAGAGAGGAAGATGTCTTCTTTTGCATGGTCGGTATTAGAGTCTGAAACTCCTCCAAATCTTAAAGAACATCAGAACTGAAATCATGAGCAATGTATGTCGTTGCTTAGTCCAAACATTACATGCTCAGATCATCATTCTAGGTTGTACATATTTAACTCAATTGTTGGGTATTTTCTATAGATGATAACAAAGTCTTACTTTTTGGAGATATTTTCTTCAAAATAGTCCCACATATTGAGAATCCTTTAATGTATGTAATAATTGTTTGATATTTCTTACTTATCTGTTACCTACAGATTGTGGCCATTATTTTGGGTAAGCCAAGTTAGTTTCATGTCTCAACATATAATAGCACCTTTAATTAAAAATAGATTTAGAAGTTCAATTGGAATGAATGCATATTTTAGTCATCTGCCTAGTGTTGCATAACTGGTTTCTCCCAGAGAAAAGAAACTGCCCCCATCTGTCACATACTGGGACACAGTTGGCTTTGATTGATGGGATGGCATCAAAATTAGATCAAATTTTATATGTAAGCATATTTGAGATTACTTGAGGTTGCCTTTCCCAAATTATCCTCAGAAAAGAATGAAAATATATGCTGTAATCATGAACTCCGCTCTCTTCTTTAGTAGTCCATTCCCAATAAAAATGAAAAATTAAGGCTTTTATGCAAACAAATGTAATCAATTATTTATATTCTGTTTTGTGATGCATTTACATTCCTAGTTTAGAGAAATCTCCACACCCCTTCCCCTCACTGCCCCTACCCGAAATAAAAAAGGGAATACAATGAATAAGTAAAAAGGGTGTGTCAGTGACTACCAGACAGACAGAAAGATTACATTCCAGAATTCTGATCATAGGAAAAGATAAAAATGGTACTAAGCATTTTGATCTTTTCCCATGCTTTATTGCATCTTGACTGGGCATTGCTGCCTGTGGAATCCACAACTTCATTGAGTAGAAAGTTTATTAGGCATCGTCTCTACCACCAAGATGTTTTTAAAAAAAAAGAATGCAGGCTCAATAACTAATAAGGAAGGTATTATAGATTATGTATCAATAAGGAAGGCAACGTGGGACCAGTAAAATCATGGTGGATGAAGATAAGGCACCAGGGTGGACAGAGGGTTCTTTTAGCATTTGGTTGAAGTATAAATTGGAGGGTTTGTAAGACGATATTTTCATTGCAATCATAATAAGATGTTCAATTTTGAATTGAAAGATTACTGGGTTTCAATTTCTTCAGTACTGATTAAACTTCCAGTAATGACATCTATTACTTATGCAATGTTTATATTCATCTTTTTTCTTTTTAATATCACTCCCCACTAATTAGTTTGTCCAGCTGATTCTTTTAACTATTTAGAAGTTTTCTTCAAAATTTTATTTTATGTTTCATAATTTAGTTTTCAGGAGAGTTAAAGAAAACCAATTTTAAGGGAATATTGTTGTGTGTAAAATTGGCTGTTTTTATTCAGTGACGATGTTCAGATTCTACTGTAAAAGTCCTACCTTGACACCTGGGAGGCATGTATTTAGGTATATACTCTTGGGGAACAAATTCAATGAACAAATAAAATTCTGTTTTTACAGTATTATGTTGCTTTTGAATTCTTTTTCATAACTATAATATATTTTGCTTCTATTTTTCAGGTATACATTCGTGATCAATCACTTGAACCTGATCAATTCTTTGTACTAGGACATCCATGCCATGTAATTTGCACTGAGGACACTGGGAAGGAGATACATTCTCCTGAAAAGAAGAGTGATGATTCTGAAGTTAGATGCAACAAACATCATCACTGGTTGCATAAGAAAACAATTGCAGATGTGTTTGAGGCTCTTCTTGGTGCATTTCTTCTGGATTCTGGCTTCAAAGCTGCAACTGCCTTCCTTAAATGGATGGGCATCGAAATTGATTTTAAGGAATCAAAACTCAGTAACATCTGCATTGCAAGCACAAATTTTCTGCCTTTAGCCGATAAGCTTGATATCAATGCCCTTGAAAACTTGTTAGGATATCACTTTGTACATAAAGGTTTGCTCATTCAGGCATTTCTCCATCCTTCCTTCAGCAATCACTTGGGAGGTTGCTACCAGGTAGGTATCCAGTCTTCCCCCACCCTCCTGTTGCTTAAACCTTGTTCTTACCCTTTCTGGATATATCATTTTTAGGTACTTTTTTTTTTTAATGATCACGTTACTTGACGCAGAGACTTGAGTTTCTTGGAGATGCTGTCTTGGATTATTTGATTACATCCTATCTATACTCGGTGTATCCAGAGTTGAAGCCTGGTCAGTTGACAGATCTGAGATCAGCATCTGTGAACAATAATTCATTTGCTGATGTTGCCATCCAATGTTCCTTTCACAAATTCATTATATGTGACTCAAGTGCGCTCTCTAAATCAATGGATAGATATGCCAGCTTTATTCAAGCCTCTACTATTGAAAATGGATATACTCAAGAGCCAACCTGTCCAAAGGTACCCATTCTGATCTTTTCTTCTTAACCTCTTCCCATCCAAGTCCCCCAGGGGGAGGGGCAATATTCGGGATTGTGATTGAAGTACATGCTCATTCTCATATTCCAACTGTTCATTGGTGGGGGTTATGCCATTTTGACAGGGTTTTATGGCGAATGCCTGTTTATGATGATGGGGATGATAATGGGCAGGGTGATGTCTTAATGTTATTCCAGTTAAAATATGTTTAATAAAAAGTCCAATTCTGCAAAGTAATGTTCATTGCTTTCGGCTGAGCCAGATTAAGATGTTTTTTCCAATTTCATATTTTGGCTTTGGATCTAACTTTTGTAATGCTGCCTATGTATGTGATTAAGATGAGGGCATAAAAAGTTATTGCATTGTGTGAAACTTTATTTCTTGTCATCCTTCGAGCTTGATCTTTCAATGAAATTTCTTTCAGGCTCTTGGAGATTTGGTTGAGTCTTGCATGGGAGCCATTCTTCTTGACACGGGGTTTGACTTAAACTGTGTGTGGAAGATAATGCTCCGCTTGTTAAAACCTGTTATGAGTTTCACTAAGTTGCATATTAATCCTATTCGGAATGTTCGGGAACTTTGCCAGTCTCATAACTTGGATCTTAAATTTTCATCATCAAAGCAAGATGGAAAGTTTACTGTCATTGCAGAAGCAACAATATCAAACAATATGTCTACCGCTACCAATGCCAACAGAAAGGCCGCCAAAAGAACGGCTGCGCAGAAACTGTTTTCTATTTTAAAGGTACAAATGATATTTAATTATCAGATCATTATCTTCTCCTACTGTCTTTCTGGGAATGCAAAATTATTTTGATTGTTTATGACTCAAATGGAAAAAAATCCGTACTTTTGTATCTCATTTATGCTGTCTTCCCATATGAAAGCTGAATTACAAAATGATATCTTTGTTGTCAGGCCCGACCTGATTTAATATTTTAACTCAGCAAAGTTTGGTTTTGATCGATGGCTACAAGCTTAACTATTCTTGATAAAAGTTGGATAGCTTAGGCTTAAACTATGAAATAACTCAATGATTGGTAGCCATCATTAGTGGATCAAAGCTTCTTTCATAATTTCTGATTGCTTTGAGTTCTAGGACTCTGCTAGTCTTTAACTTGCGATTGTTAATGGCAGGATCAAGGTTACAGACGTAAGTCTAAATCATTAGAGGAAATAGTAAAAGAAAGTGAGAAGAAGGAAGCCCAATTGATTGGATATGACGAAACTCCTATCATTTTCTCCCCTGAACTTCATGACTTGAAATTGCAAGAAGATTCTAATGGTGGCGATCTTGACTTTAAAGTTCGTCCCCTCAATGAAATGCCTCAGAGAAACTCCAGAACCAGGTATAAAGATGTGGCGCGACAAGATTCTTCACTTGGTGCCCCAGGGTTGAAACCTGGAGAACTGCACCCTGTAGAGACCATTAACAATGGTGTCCTCAATTCTGATTTGAGGGAATCAGGTAACGATCCTGATTTCCCGCTTCATCTTCTTGTTCACATTTCTTCTTCCTTTCATCATTATTCCCCTCTCTCTCTCTCTCTCTCTCACTTGTAGTACAATGTTTTAGGTAATCTGCAGAACAAAACAGCTAGGGCACGCTTACGCGAAGTCTGTGCATCTAACTATTGGAAACCACCAACATTTGAATGCTGCAAAGAAGAAGGACCAAGCCACTTGCCAGAGTAAGTCATCTATTTGCTTCTGTTTCCATTTTGATATAAATAAGTGATTATGTTTTGCAACCTAAAAAACACCCTTTTGTGTAACACACACAATAGTTAACCATCAGAAATCAGTTCCAAAAACAGATCTCACTTGTTCAAGCAATATGACAAATTATCTATATATATATATGTATATGTATTCCTACACAGATTCACGTTCAAGGTGGAGGTTGAAATTGACGACGCATCGCACAAGACATTGGAGTGCTATGGAGAACCCAGAACTACAAAGAAAGCTGCTGCAGAACATGCAGCTGAAGGGGTGCTTTGGTGCTTAAAGCATGAGGGGTATTTAAGGGACAAGAATTGAAATTGGATATTTGTGTGCCTTTTGGGATGTATATCTATGTATATAATATTATATATACATATATATTATATAGGTGCACCTATTTTGCCTATGTTTATGTGCATTTTGTATCTATGATTTTGGATGTAGAGACAATAGTAAGTAATTTGATATTAACCCTAAATTTGGCTTCAGATTCTGGACTGGTATTGTCTTTGACTTCACTCTAAATTTTGTGGACAGAAGAATGAAAGCACTTTAAGCAAAAATTCCTAGTCTTAAGTTTGACAATTGTAAACATTATGTAAAAAAAAAGTCAACTGTGAGATTTTCTTATGAGTAAAGAGTTAGGTTCTACGGGCGTAATTTGGTCAAATCTGAAATATGAATTATTCTCAAATAATGATTTTAGATATCAAATAGTCTAAAAAGAAAAAGTAACAATTCAATAATGTGTATATATATATATATATATATTTGATAATTAGGTGAAATTGATTAATTTAGAAGGAATTTATGGAAAATATTTTTAAGATAGTTTAAAATACGGTGTAATTTTACTTAATAAATTAAATAGATATATCTAATTAAAAGAGTCATATTATTAGATTATAACTCAATAAAATATTAAAAGAGCCTTTATGATATGAAAAATGTCCTTGTGAGTTCTTTAATAAGAATTATTTTACGTACTGTACTTTAATTTTAAATTTATTATTTTAATCTTTAAAATTCTATAAATAGTTATGTTTTGTTTATTTAGTCTTTTTGCTAAAAAATATTACTTTTTAATTAAAATACATCACGTGACATGTACATACATATTTTTTTAATGATAAAATTGTCACTCAATCAAACTTTTTTTTCCTAAATAAATTGTAATAAATAAATTTTAAAAAAAAAAAAAAAAACCAAAAAGTGCTTTCTTGACTGTAAAATTGAGTTTAGCATTTATTTAACCAACAACTATTTTGGTTATTATTATTATTATTATTATTATTTCTTTAAAAGGGAAATACAATAAGTTAAAAATTTTATCCTTAAAAATATATTTACTATTATTTGACATTTAATGAGTTTTGACAGAAAAATGTTTTTTAGTGGGAAGGATTAAATATATAAAACATAAATATTTATGAAATTTTAGAAACTAAAATAATAAATTTAAGATTAAAGTGTGTTAAGTAAAATAAGAAAAATTAGTAAATTTGGTCCATGATATCCATGACTTTGGTGTGGTTGGTCTTTTTTAATTATTATTTTTTTATTTAATAGGTACCAATATATAATAAATTTGTGTATTTGATGTCTTTCTTTCTGAAATCTATTATTTGGGCAAATTAAATTTTGTGAATAAAAGAATTAAATATACCAACGTATTATACATCAAGAATCTTCTAAATAAAAAATAAAAAATAATAATAATAAATCAATCGAAAGATTAAATATCAAATTCATTAATTTTCCAGTAAAATAATTACAAGACTAAACTGGAGAATTTTTCATTCTTTAATCACTTTAATTTTTGGCTAACATATAACTACCCATTATTTGTACTTTAGCTTTTGAGATAGTCTTAGCTAATTTGATTCAATTCCTTGCTTAGATAACCAATAAGGATAGGATACCCTTTTTCCTTACCACCACTTGAGTATTGGTTTGGGTTAGGTCGTGGAGATATATATTATATGGTAATAATATATGCACCACAAATGTTGCATGTGAAAAATGAATTAAAATTATGCAAATTGGGGTTATTTTAATCCTTTTATTTATAAATTAGGATAAATCTTCAATTTAGTCCTTTAAATTTATCTTTTGTTCTTTTATGGTCTTTCATGTTTAATTTTATCCAAAGTAGTCCCTTAAAAATTTTCGAATTAACCAAAGTGGTCCTTTGATCGTTAACATCCAAATATTCCATTAACTTCTTTTGATAAATTGCCAATTTATTCCTTAAATTTATATTTGATCTGTTATGGTCCCTCATATTTAATTTTATCCAAAGTAGTCCCTTAAGAATTTTCGAATTGATCAAAGTAGTCATTTGATCGTTAACATCCAAGTATTCCGTTAACTTCCCTTGCGCATGCTTTTTGAGAGGGGGTATTAATGTGCTTTTACACCCCCTTTATCCCATTAAAAATTAGTTTTTTTTTTAAAAAAAAAAAATTTCTCTTTAATTTTGAACAAAAACCCAAACCCATCAAAATTTATTCCTCATTCCTATTCTTCCCATTCTTTACAATTCTTGCTGCCTTCTTCCTTCCCCATTTTGAATAAAAAATCGAAGAGCCGAAGGAGAGTATAAGAAATCGAAGATCGAAAGGAAAAAACCCACGTTAATACTCCCCTTCTAAAATTTAATAATTGTTTTAATATTAACAGTCGTAATCTTGTGGGCTGCTACCATTAATCAATTTCTTGATTTCTAAATATGAATAAAACTTGCGTTTTGTTATAAAAAAATCATTCAAATCTTCTATTATTTTCTCTATTCAAATTTGATGTTCCCTCTTCACAAAGTCA
>JAXGGT010000094.1:3410925-3428366 GCA_035583425.1 Marsdenia floribunda | reverse complement strand
CTATTTATATTAAAGGGTTTTTTTTGTCATAAAGGACCAAACATACCAAATTATGTAATGTTTAGGACCAAATATATTGAAAAAAATATTTGGAACCAAAGTTACCAAAATGTCAAACACTAAACTTGCCAATCTTCCATATATATATTCTCGAAAATATTTTCATTTAAAAAATTAGACAAATAATTTTAGAATGTAAAATGAGTAGCCTTTTATGAACATCATTAGCAAGCCGTGGAGCCCACTTCACCTACTCACGCAACAAACTTATTTCTAACTTCTACGCTCTGACCTGACTTACATTCGTAAATCTCTCCTTTTTTTTTTCTTTTTTTCCCCTAAAATTATTAATAAATAGGATAATTAATTCATGCATGATTATGTAAAAAAAAAAAAAAAAAAAAAGCTACAGTTTCCTGATTGAAGAGATTATGAATTCGACATACGATAGAAGTGAAAAAGCCTCAAATTAAAAAAAAAAAAATTCACATATGATCATAAAAAGTTATAAATTCAAATTGTATTAGAGACCAATAAATCTTATTTGATCATAATAATCATTTATTTAATATCATTAATTTTTATTTTCTTTTTTATTTAATTCATAACGTATAACAGACAGATAAATTTGTTCAAATAATAAATTTTATAAATAAAATTAGAGACTAAATATACATATTCATCGTATATATTAAATATAAAAAAGGACCAATTAAATGAATGATATAAAAAAAAAAATGAGGATCAAATTGACCAATTTAAAAAAAAAAAAAATTGAAGAAGTATTTCATACTTTAAAGAATAAAACTTAAGCACATGAACTATATTTTTAACATTTAAGTTTTTTTTTTTTTTTTTTTTCTCAAGGGCATTTTGGGAAAAGAACAATAAACTAAAGCAAATATGAAGGAAGTGTAAAAATCTCTCCAACCATAGTGGGAAAGAAGTGGGCCAAGTGGATTCCACCAACCCCATGGCCACCAACTTCTTTTGCTTTTTTCTCCACGACATTATTTATTTATTTATTTTTCTTTTAATTAATATGATTTATTTATTTACTTTCTCGTAATTTTTACTAGTTACCGCACAACTTTTATACATTTTAAATGGAAAATTACTGGAAAAAAAAAAAGAAAAAAGAAAATGAGGGAAAAGAGCGCGTGAGAACACCAGCTATCATGAACCTTTGTGCGAGTATTGCGTCTAAATACAGATATATTTTATATTTTTATTGTAACTCTTAATCCCGATCCTGCACGTTGCATGAGAAAGTTTTTTTTTTTTTTTTTTTTTTTAATTTACTTAATTGGTCCTTTTTTTTGATAAGTTATTTAATTGGTCCCTAATGTATAACAAATTGGTACATTTGGTCATTTTATTAACTAAGTTTGACTTTTCTAAATAATAAATTTTATGAAAAAGATCAAATGTATCGATTTATTATACATTAGAGACCTACTAAATTTAAAAAAAAAAAAAAAAAACTAATTATACCAAAGTCATGAACATTAATGACCAAATTCACCAATTTTCCTTATTACTCTTTTTTTAAAAAAAAAAAAAAAAAAATTTTACTTCGTATGTATCAAAAAATGCTACTTAAAAATATAAAAAATTAATGTATTTTTAATTAAAAAGATTAAAAGATTATTTAATTTTATTATTTTAAAATAAATAAATATAAATTACAAGAATATTAATAAATACATATTAATTTTAATGTGACCATTAAAAAAATAATATTATTTTTTAAATTTAATATTAATAATACTATAAATATATATTTTTTTTAATAAACGTTATAATTTTATCAAATAAATTTATAAAAATCTCTAAAATATAATTTCCGTTACCCTAAGTAGGTATGAGTGGTTTTGTATATATATATATATATATATTTTAATATAAAATTATAATTTTTATTAAAAAAAAGTATTAATGAAAATGAATAATACGGACATTAATTTTAAAAACTAATTTAATATGTGTTTAATTTTTATTAATATAATAAAGAATATAAAAAAAAAATTATTAGAAGGTTTAATCTTATATAATATACGTCTTATGAGAGGTAATGTGTTAGAGTCACAATGCAAAAAAAAAAAAAAAAAAAACATGATTTAAAAAAAAAAAAAGTATTAGAAAATGTGACATATTATTAATAGGTGAAGTACATTGACACCAATATTTATATATATATATGCATATAAATATTTTCAGTATCTGATAGCTACTTTAGACCCTAATTAATTTAAAATTGAATTGAGATGAATCCCTTTTGAGAGGACAAGTTTTCCCAATATGAATTTCTCTATTCAAAAAAATTTAAACTTGAGATCTTACTTAAAGTTCTTGTCACTTAAATTAACAAAATGTTGGGCCGATATATATATATATATATATATATTATATGTTTATGGGGGCTCCTTATTAAGGTTTACTACCTATGTTAATGCCTTAATGGGAATGGTATATGTATTTGAATGGAGCTCCTCAAGTACTTGGTATAAGCAAATATAATTATACACAAAAATAGCAACTACAAACATATATCAACTTTAAGAAGTACAATTACGTTTTAGAGCAAAAACCTTGAACACTAAATTCACCAACATTTATTTTTTAATTAATTAAAATTATTTTTTTTTCCCTTATGGATTTATAAATAATATCACATGATTCATGTGACTTAAATAAATATGCAAGAATTTAAGATTTATTGTAATACTTAAATTCACATTATAAATATTTAGGAGTGTGTAGCAGAATATAAACATGCGTCTAGTTATTTTTTATTAACTCAATATATTATTTTTAATACAATAAAGACAATGTAAAATAATTAACCATAAATACGATTAAATACATAGTGGTGTCAGACGTTCGACCGGATGATGACATTATTTATATATTGGTTTATTTGGGGGGTAGGAGGTAGAGAGGCTAATGATGAAAAGATATATATATATATATATATATATATTTCATGTTTCATAAGGAAGCTTCACAGAAAATATTGTTCCATATATTATCATTTATAATTATTACTATTATTACTTACTATATGGTAACATTTTTTTTTAGAAGTAAACAGAATTGGCCTTAATTTTTGTATTTATTTATTTTATTTATGTGTTTTTCTTTTATTATTATTAGTTCCACTTGGGGAAAAAAAATATATGCATAAATAAATCACATGAAATTAGTGCTAAATGCAAATCATGTAATATGTTACACATTTTTATTATTAACTAAATGAAACCTAAATATTCCAGTAATTAATTTTTGTAAAATATAGCAATTTTCATTTCTTTCATTAAAAAATTAAATTAACTTATTGAAAGACTAAAATAATTTAGACCCATTTATATTTCATGGCGTATCCATGTATATTTCCAACGTGGAACAGTGGTACTACAATAAAATTGGTTTAAGCGTACCCACAGTCAACTAATTGACACAGTTTTTGCTGTACCAAAAGGATATATCGAGTTAACTATGAGTATCTAAACTCATTTTTATATTTCATGATGTATCCACATATACTTTTGTAGAACGAAAGTATTAAAAAAGAACACTGTGATCTCGTAAGTGACAAATAAAAAACAAAATCTCAAAATTTTCACAATGTGACAAATAATAATAATAATAATAATAAAATTTTCTCAAACAAAATCTCATTTTTCTGTTCAATTTATTTCAAGAACATATGAAGAAAGAAAGGAAGAGAGCAACCGACACGCGGAGACACAGCTAGCCATGTAATACTACTTAAAACAGATAATTCCCTGAACTTGATTCCACACACCATCCCCGCACCGCACCGGTCGTCCTCTTGATCTTAACCGTAGCTTCAAAAAATCCTGCGGCTCCCACACAGCAATCTCAGTAGCAGTTTACACGTCATCAATCAAACAAACACCACCACTTCCTTTCATCGCGAGTAACATTCACGCGCCCACCCACCATTATATATATAAAAAAAAAAAAAACAAAAGAAAAGGAAAATAAAGAAAATAGACTTTTCTTTCTCTATTATATATATTTTTCTTAAAAAAAAAAAATTTATTATTATTACTATTATTTTAATGAGTCATTTCCCAGATCTACCAAGAACAACACCAACTCCTTACTCTCAGCTCTATATATAACCACTTCGTTCTTACGCCAAATTCGCGTCCGCCCATTGCTCTTCGTTCTCTCTCTCTCTCTCTCTCTATCTCCAGAACCAGTCCTTTCTGTGAATCCCGGTTCTACCTCTCCCCTAGAGGTACGCTGTGTCTCTGATTCTCGTCCCTGCCTGTTTCTCTCTGTTATACCACCTATTTCATGTGTTTCTTCAGCTATAATTTCACTCTTACTCCTATTATTCCTTTTTTTTTTTTTTTCCCATTTCTTGTCTGAAGTTCAGTTTTTGTTTTTAGGTTTCTTAGATTACAACACTTCTTGCTGATTCACCTCTCTGTTTTATCTAAAAGGAAAACTTTCTTTTAACTTAGATCTAAGACGGTAGGGGATGAATGAGTTCTTTAACTAATTCTGTTTCTGGAGATTTTGATTGTTGGTCTTTTTTAAGTACTAATATGCATGTGAGATGTATGTAAAAAAATGCTGACATGGAAAGTTTGACAAGGGATTTTCACTGTGGGGGTGCTTTTATTTTGTTGGGGTGTGTGCATGATTACTGAATTGGGATAGATCTAAATTGTTGTCATGGTTTACGGTGTTGGAATTTGTGGATCTGGAGTTTGTGTCGTTTCTGTTGCATAGATCTGATATAAAGTTGTTAATGGTGGCAGTGACCCTTTTTTTTTCGAAAACTGTTAGCATTGCCCGTCACTTTCATGTGTTGAACATTTACTCTGCTGCTTTGCTTCTTAGATCTATAAAATGTTTACGGATTTGATTTGGATGATTCAAACAATTTAAATTACCGATCCATGTTCACCTGGATTCTTTATGTCTTGCATGTCCTCTTAGTAAGTATCTCTCTATAGATGGATCTTAACTTGTGTTGAACATGGCTAATAACTTCAGAGCATAACCACACAATTTCAGTCTCTTCTTCTGATGATATACAACAATGCAAATAATTTTGTATGCTTATTCTGATTGGCAAGGGAAGTTTTTTCTTTATTATATTATACGTCCCGTTCATGTGCATGTTAGACTCCAAAGTTTGGACAATAAAATTTTCAGCCTTGTTGTGTTTGAGTACTGATTTTTTTTCTTTTCTTCTTCCTCTTATTATTAATCAGAAAAATGGCCTCCCACGTTGTTGGTTACCCTCGTATGGGCCCAAAGAGAGAGCTTAAATTTGCTTTGGAATCTTTCTGGGATGGGAAGAGCTCTGCTGAGGATTTGCAAAAGGTGTCGGCTGACCTCAGGTCATCCGTCTGGAAACAGATGTCTGCTGCTGGCATCAAGTACATTCCCAGCAACACCTTCTCTTACTATGATCAAGTACTGGACACTGCTACCATGCTTGGGGCTGTGCCACCCAGATACAACTTTACCGGTGGTGAGATTGGATTTGATGTTTACTTCTCCATGGCTAGAGGAAATGCCTCTGTACCTGCTATGGAAATGACCAAGTGGTTTGATACCAACTAGTAAGTGACGACTTCATGGTCCTTGTGATCTCATTGGTTCTTCATGATAAGTTGTATTTCTCTTCAACAACTAATGACATGGATGTGTTTTAATGCAGCCACTACATTGTTCCTGAGTTGGGACCTGATGTCAGCTTTTCCTATGCTTCCCACAAAGCGGTGAATGAGTACAAGGAAGCCAAGGCTGTAAGTAAACCTTTTAGCATTTCTTTCTGCATTTGTTAATTAAATATTATGACATTTGATAATAGTTAATTTCTAGGCGAAGGGACAACACATGTGTGCTACATAAATGTATATGTGGACAAACTATAATTTCTGCTATGGATAGAATGAGCATTCAGTTGTATAATTGCAGAATTTCTCTCCTTGAGTATACATTTATTTTTAAAGTTTGAAATGAGAATCTTTTGGAGAATTATTAATAGATGTTCTCAATATTAACGGGAATTTAGCTTGCAGATGATAAAATATAGGGGCACAGTTAATCTGGTAATCTGTAATTAAATCTTCTGTGAGGATTTTTTGTTGAGTAGTAATGGTTTCATATAGCAAATTGATTGAAATTTCTGGTTTATGAAGTAAATTTGTTGTCTGGGGAAATTTTTAACGTACATCAGTACTTGTTCATTGTATGGAATTGAAGGGGGTGATATTTGACTCTGGTTTTACCTGTCCTGCAGCTTGGTGTAGACACAGTTCCAGTTCTTGTTGGACCTGTAACTTTCTTGTTGCTATCTAAGCCTGCTAAGGGTGTTGAGAAATCTTTCCCACTCCTCTCCCTTCTTGACAAAATTCTTCCAATTTACAAGTGAGTAAACTTAGGTTGCTGTGTTTGGTTTTGCCTCTAGTTTTTTACTTTTAACTTTTGGGCATAACAAATAATAATACATTCTGCAGGGAAGTAATTGCTGAGCTGAAGGAGGCTGGTGCTTCATGGATTCAGTTTGATGAACCCACCCTAGTGTTGGATCTTCAATCTCACCAGTTGGAAGCATTTACCAAGGCTTATTCTGAGTTGGAGTCATCACTATCTGGCCTCAATGTCCTTGTTGAGACTTACTTTGCCGATCTTCCTCAAGAGACATACAAAATCCTTACTTCTTTGAAGGGGGTTACAGGCTTTGGCTTTGACTTTGTTCGTGGAGCTAAGACTGTTGATTTGATCAAGGGTGGATTCCCTTCTGGCAAGTACTTATTTGCTGGAGTTGTTGATGGAAGAAACATCTGGGCCAATGATCTCGCTGCATCTCTCAGCACCTTGGAATCTCTTGAGGGCATTGTTGGAAAAGGTAGGACAGGGTGAAGATTGTTCTTTTCAATAGGGTTGTTTAGATTATTCTTTTAGTAGGACTCTGAACTTCTATTCTAAAGATACTGACTCTTTTGAATTCTCTAATACAGACAAGCTTGTCGTTTCCACCTCCTGCTCACTTCTTCACACTGCTGTCGATTTGATTAATGAGCCTAAATTGGACACAGAAATCAAATCTTGGCTTGCATTTGCTGCCCAAAAGGTTCTTGAAGTTAATGCTTTGGCCAAGGCATTAGCTTGTGAAAAGGATGAGGTATGTTTATGCACATCTGTGGAATAAAGGAAGACAGCAAATGCTTTTATGATTCTCTTTCCTGAGATGGTTCTCATTCTTTTGTTTTGGTTTTTTGTTTCAGGCATTCTTCTCTGCAAATGCTGCAGCTCAGGCTTCCAGAAAGTCCTCTCCCCGTGTGACTAATGAAGCCGTTCAGAAGGCTGTAAGTGAATACATATTTATTTCCCTGATATAGTAAATTACAGAGGTCTTCCTATGCTTACCTTAATGTGCTCCTTGCTTGCTCCTAGGCTGCTGCTTTGAAGGGTTCTGACCACCGTCGTGCTACACCTGTTAGCGCCAGACTTGATGCTCAGCAGAAAAAGCTAAATCTTCCAATTCTTCCTACCACCACCATTGGATCCTTCCCACAAACAGTGGAACTTAGAAGAGTTCGCCGTGAATACAAGGGTAACAAGTAAGTAGCTTCACTAGTTCTGCACATAGTGTTACGTCTTCCTTATATTTCCATGCTGACAATTTGATACGTTTCTAGGATTTCTGAGGATGATTATATCAAGGCCATCAAAGAAGAAATCAGCAAAGTTGTGAAGCTCCAGGAAGAGCTTGATATTGATGTTTTGGTTCACGGTGAGCCAGAGGTAAGTACAAAAATGCTTTGTCCTGTAGAGCATACAGAATCACTTGTTAGAATTAATTTGGGAACTAACGTTG
Source organism: Marsdenia floribunda (assembly GCA_035583425.1). Taxonomy (NCBI): domain Eukaryota; kingdom Viridiplantae; phylum Streptophyta; class Magnoliopsida; order Gentianales; family Apocynaceae; genus Marsdenia; species Marsdenia floribunda. The sequence continues at coordinate 3,420,490 of JAXGGT010000094.1, read as the reverse complement.
GATGTTCAACTTTCTAGAGAAACGATATGGTTGAATACTTCGGAGAGCAGCTCTCAGGTTTTGCCTTCACTGCTAACGGGTGGGTGCAATCTTATGGATCTCGCTGTGTGAAGCCGCCAATCATCTATGGTGATGTGAGTCGCCCCAAGCCAATGACTGTCTTCTGGTCACAAACAGCCCAGAGCATGACTAAGCGCCCAATGAAGGGAATGCTTACTGGCCCAGTTACAATCCTCAACTGGTCCTTTGTGAGGAATGATCAGCCAAGGTAATGGAAGCTCTATTCTGAAAATACTATTGCAGATATGCAACTTAATTAAATCAGATTGGTTTTGTTTATCTCGCAAAGGAAACTTATTCTGATGCCATATTCTTTGTGTTCCCAGATTTGAAACTTGCTATCAGATTGCATTGGCCATCAAGGATGAAGTGGAAGATCTTGAGAAGGCAGGTATCAATGTCATTCAGATTGATGAAGCAGCTTTGAGAGAAGGGTTGCCCCTTAGGAAGGCCGAACATGCTTTCTACTTGGACTGGGCTGTCCACTCCTTCAGAATTACCAACGTTGGCGTTCAGGACACAACCCAGGTGCGTGGTGCATCTCCTATTGGAGTTTTTCTTAGGTGGTGTTTGGGCATGTCTTTTACATTAAAATATATGTTTTGTATTGTGATTGACAGATCCACACCCACATGTGCTACTCTAACTTCAACGACATTATCCATTCCATCATCAACATGGATGCTGATGTGATCACCATTGAGAATTCCCGATCCGATGAGAAGCTCCTCTCAGTTTTCCGTGAGGGAGTGAAGTATGGAGCTGGTATTGGACCTGGTGTGTATGATATCCACTCCCCAAGAATACCATCAACAGAAGAGATTGCTGACAGAATCAACAAGATGCTTGCAGTGTTGGACACAAACATCTTGTGGGTCAATCCCGACTGTGGTCTCAAGACCCGGAAGTATGCAGAAGTGAAGCCTGCCCTTGAAAACATGGTCTCAGCTGCCAAGCTCATCCGTACACAGCTTGCCAGTGCCAAGTGAGGAGGAGAGTGCTCTCTTAATTCATTGTTTTCTTTTTTTACAAATTTGGAAAGGGAATACCCTCTTTGGTTCAATAATTTGTGGCTTATGAAATATTTGTTGCTCACTAGGTGTAGTTTGCCCTTGGGGCTTTTTTTTTTTTTTGTTTAAATATGTTTTTGATATCTTTGAATTTTAAGGGATTTTGCCTTCAATGCATTTGCATTTGAAAGGCTTCACCCTGAGCTATTATGTATCGCAAAGAAATGAAAAGCGAAGTTGGTGTGCTATGCATTTTCTTCTGGAAACGAATATTCTTGGCTATTAAACACTTACATATGTATATATATAGATAATGTGTGACATTTTGATTAATCTACTTATAGGAAGACTATCGTGTGATGAATTTAATTTAGTCTTTATTCTGAGAGTCAGAAAAGATTTATTTGGCTAGAGCGAGAGATATTTACGGTTCAAATTAATCCACCAAGGAAGTTCAATAATGCAAAGATATCTCGAATTGGGAAAATATTTGAATGAGGTTATTCTTACATTTCTTGGCAAATTAGGAGGAAGAGGAGATTCGATCCTTAGATCTCTTGGCAAACCAAGAGTTTAAGGGAAAAAATTTGACATGTTTGCCAGGAGAAGTTCCTCATATATATATATATATATATATATATTGGCACAATTAGATTTTAACTGTGAATATTTTTTAAGTCGTGTTTATATTCGAATTAATTTTTATTTAAGTCAAATAGGTTCTTTTATTCAGACTAATTTATAATTGAGTTTGACTATATTTTTTTTAGAAGGTAAATTTTAACCTCAAATTTTTAAAATGATTATATATGTAAGTGTTCTGAGGTTTTAATCAATTCATATTTATAGGGTTCTTAACAAGAGAATTCCTATCAATACAATAAGAAAGAATAAAAGCCATATTATTATACATATACATAAAAACAAATAAATAGGAAAAAAGAGGAATCAAGAGGCCTGTGCGGATCAACATAAAGACCGCTGAGTCAACTTGAGATTTTGGTATTATCGCCACAAACAAAAAAGAGTTTTCTTCTTTCGTACCTTCAAAGAAGATTGAATACAACCACTTAAGTAAGGAGAGCATTCTACAAATTTTTGGATTCCCAAAAGCTTATTTGGATGAATTCTCCTCTTCTAATTTACTACTATTTTTTTAATTTTTTTTTAATATCTAATTATCACATGGAAGAGATTTATCATGTAAAAGAAATTAAAGAGTCAAACAGGCGTAATTCAGTTGGTAGCAGTCTTAGCCTCACTTCTAATATAAAAGATTATGAGTTTAAGATACGACAAAAACAAAAATATCTCAAAATTTTTTTTTTAAAAAAAAAATATATATATATATATATATTTTAAAGAGAAATCAATTTTCATTTATTTATTTATTTTTGACAAGTAAAAGGAACATAAGAGTAGTTTTTAGTCATTTTCCTTCTTTTTTCTTTTCCTAGATTCTTGGGTTAACAAAATTAAGGGATGCTTTTTTTGAGAAAAAGGGGCACTTTTCAATAAAGTTATTTATTTATTTTTATATTTAAGACTGTAAATAAATAAATAAAATATAGTAATATTTACTAAAAGTCCTTTTAAAATTCTCTCTCTCAAAAAAAAAAAAAAAAACCTTTAAAATAAAAAATAAATAAATTAAAGAATAATTGGTGAAATTAGTATCAAAATAAATTTATTATTGTTAAAAATTAATCCCAAATTTCTTTTAACTATATAAATCTCAAATATTTTTTGAACTATAAATAATATGTTTTTTTTTAAAAAAAAAAAAATAAATAAATAAGGCTTGAAGAAGAAATTTGTCAAAATTATTTATTTAGGACTAAAAAATTGAGATATAAAGATACCTACCCTAATGGTCCTCTCAAAAATAAAACAAAATAAATGAGATATAAATATATATCTACCAAAATGTACCCATTTAAAAAAGAAATAAAACGAGTGAGATATAAAAAGTATGCACCATTATGATCTTTCAAGAAACGAATTTAAAATGATAGGGATATAAAATCATTTTTCAAAAAAAGAATTTAAAGTGAATGAAATATAAAGACACCTACCATAATGTTATTTTATGTGAAGGGAGTAAAATAAATGATATATATATATATAATGTTTATTTATTTATTTATTATTGACTGTTTTAATACGATAAATTATTTTTGATTCTGCAATTTGATTTTTTTTTTTTTTTTTTTAATTTTTGATTTTTTTTTTTTTCGTTCTCAAACTAAAAATGTTTGGATATAGTCTTTTGGTCGATTTTAAAACAAGTAATTTGTTATATGTGCACCTCTAACCATTAAAGACATAAATGAAACTTGACATTTAAATAAATAATAAATGATATTTTGAAAAGAAAAAGATCAAGAAATTTATGAATTTCTAATTTTAGAATTATTTTGTAGTTGAAATGATATATTTATTTTTTATTAAATAAAATAATAATTCTTTATTTATGTTTATCTACTGTAATAGGTCAAAAGACTAACTGCTTTTAATTTGAGAGTAGAAATAATCAAAAATAAATAAATAAAAAAGACTAAATTAACTAATAAAAAATAATTTAAGGATTAAAAAGCTGATAACGTGTTATAAACAACTCAACTTATATTATCCGCTTTAACACACTTCAGGTACATCTCACGGGTTTAAAACGCGTCAGTTGAGTAAAGGGCTTCAGGCCCCTGCTTAATAACCTCCTAGGCGAGCAATGTGAGACTTCAGGTCACAACATATATATATATATATATATATATTAAGTGAGATATATATTAACAGATACCTACCAATATATAGGCAAATTGATAAATTTGGCCCCTTAACTTATATAATTTTTTGTAATTTTATCCCTATTTAAAAATTTTGACAAATTTCATCCCTTATGTTAATAATTTTGGTAAATTTCATCCTTTTGTCAATTTAAGTGATGATCAACGTAATCAATTATTACAATTTAATTTAATTAATTTTTTTTTTTTAAAAAAAGGGTAGAAATGAAAATCTTTAATAGATACGTATAATTTATTTTAAAAAATTAAATTAAATTGTAAGAATTTATTGTGTTAACCCTCACTTAAATTGACAAAAGGATGAAATTTGCCAAAGTTTTTAAATAGAAATAAAATTATAAAAATTATATAAGTTAAGGAACCAAATTTACCAGTTTACCTATATATAATAAACTTTCTTGTATTGGATATCTCCGACTAATTCAAAATTAAGACAAACTAAATCTATTTTAAAAATATATTTTTTTTAACACCTATTTCTTTATTGGAACTCAAAATCTTTGAACCAAGATATTAATATATACCTACCAATATGCTTCGTTACAAAACAAAAATGGAATGTGAGTGCTAGTGCTTCTAATTCTGGAGGACAACTCACTTACATTAAATTATGTTGATTATCAGATTATTAGTCGTTTTAGTCTTTAAATTATTTTTATTAGTTAATTTAATTATTATTTTTATTAATTATTTTTATCTTCAAACTAAAAATATTTAGATAAGTTAGTCTTTTGATCTATTATAATAATTAAAACACATATATAAATTTTTTTTTTACTATATTTAGCAAAGGGTAAATATGTCATTTTAACTATAAAATAATTCCAAAATTAAAAATTCATCAAAAATATATTTTTTTTATTAACTTTTTTCTTTTCAAAATATCATTTATTATTTATTTAAATATTAAATTATATTTCTATCATTAAGAGTTAGAGATATGCATATCAAATGATTAATTTGTGACTGATTAATTATTTGTTTTAAAATCGGTCAAATGACTAATTTGTCCGAATATTTTTAATTTGAGTACGAAAAAAGTCAAAAATAAAGAAAAATAACTAAATTTACTAATAAAAAATAGTTTATGGATTATAACGACTAACAATCCATTCAAAATTAAATGTTAATATTCCGACTTTTTTTTTTTTACACCTCCAAAGAAAATACAAAAATTGATGTATTTTTTGATTGAAAAGATTAAAATATCCTTTTAATTTTACTTTATTTCGTGAGAATAATTAATATATATTAATTATACAATATTAATTATAGAAATATTTTAAAAAAAATTAATAAATACACATTAATTTTTTAACGTACAAACACGAAAGGGGTACTAATTATTATTTGCCGACAAGTTAAGTAGAAGTTATTGTTGATGTGTATTAATATGATTTAATTTTAGAAATGCCCAATTATTCTTGAGTCTTCACTTTGGACAGCATAAGTTGTACAAATTTATAAAAGCTATACCAATTTTTTTTTTTGTGAATATTTTTTAGATAATTTTATCCCTATCGTCTCTCGAATTCATGACCTTTTGGATCATACGTGAAATCGCTACCAATTGAGTTATTCTTGATAAAAGCTATCCCAAAACTTAAACATTGTATTCTTATCTTCTCCCTCGTTTTTTTTTTTTTTTCTAGGTTTGTTTATATTATATATGTATATATAGGCAAATTCATTTATATTAGTAGCAACCTCACTTATAATCAAAGAAATCATGAGTTGTAGATATGCAAGAGGTAAAAATGTCTTAAAATTAAAATACATACACACACACACACATATATATATAGGCAAATCGATAACTTTGATCTCTTAACTTTTGTCAATTAGTTAACCTAATACATTATATATATATTCCTAATTTTATTTTTTAAATCTTAAATTTTTTAAATTATTAATTTTGATAAAATAATTTTTTAGTCAATTAAGTTAACGGTCAACATCCGTCAAACTAAAACTAATTTATATAAAACAAACAAGATTGTAGAAAAAGAATCTAGCATGTAAGTATTTCATCAATTTTATCTTGTCTTGTTTATTTTTTTAAAAAAAAAAAAAAAAAAAAAAATCTTGTTTAATCGACATCGACCATTAACTTAAATGATGAAAGGAACCATTTACTAAAATTAATAATAAGTATTTTTTTTTAAAGGAATAATAAGTGATTTAAAAACTAAAACTAAAACGAATTAAAATAAAAATTTTATGGATTTAATATAGTTTCTTTTGTTTGATCGACATTAACAGTTAACTAACTGACGTTGACAAATTTTTGTTTTCTTCTAATAAGTGAATTTAACTTACATTAATAAAAAGAAAATATTACACAAATGAATAAATAAGCATCATCTATAAGTAACGGAGACAATACCAACCTAATAAACTTAGATGAAGATAAAATATTCAACCTAAAAAACTTAGGTGAATCAAATAAAACTAAAAACACAGTTAACACAAATAAACTACTAAATAATAACAAAATCAACCCATTTAAATCTATAACACTTTAGTCATCAATCACGGACTTCATTTGCAAAGAATACTTGATTTCATCTTCTTCTGTCGCCAACAAACTAAAAGATTCTGGATGTATCAAAAATCTCAAAGAGTGTCGAAAAAAAATAAAATAAAAGAGTACGGGACCTAGATCTGAACTAGGTATAAAGAAATATTCTTCTAAAAGAAGAAAATAGATTTGATATATGATTATTAGAGAAAATTTTTGCATATGAACTTGAAAAAATGACAAGAATACTAAGAAAAATAGAAGGATTGATAACTAAAAAAGTAAAAAATACAAAAATACAAAAATACAAAAAAAAAAAAAGTGAGAAACTAGAAGATAAATGGTTCTCCAGTCAAGGACAACCTCCAATTGGAGCTGAGTTCTCTCTTGGTTGGAGAGAACTCAAGATGAAGAAAGGAGTGACACTAAAAGGTAAATATTGAGAGAATTAGGGTTTTTAGAGAGAGAATCGATAGAAGGGTACTGTTAATTGATGCTGATAGTTAAAAGACCTATTTTACTGAGATTAATAACTTTAGGGATCTAAAGGGTGCTCATTCTTTTGTAGTTGCCCCCTGCTTGAACAACTTCATCTTCTCCCTTCTTCCACATCCGTCGTGACCTTCTCTCCCATCTTACACAATCATCGTCCCCTTTTACAAATTTCATCTTTTTTTTCTTTTTTTTCAGTCGAATGCCTATTACCGAGACATTTTCTTTTCAAGATATTTGCTTATCCTTCTTGCAGAAACTGAAACAATACTTATTCCAAGAGTGATTTGTGCTTACAAAAGGCCCAATCACTACTAGAAGGTTGTCTCTTCTTATCATCTATCTTCTCCCAAAGCTTGTTTTGATGGTTCAAGAACGAGTTGTGGCAGTAAAAGAAAACTCTTCAAAATTGATGTGTTCGTTAGGCATTTTAATGAAATTTTACACAAGTATCTTCCTCCAAGAACTCTCCCTTGGTTGAAGTACATAATTGTAATGGTATGGTATCATTAAAAGATTTTATAAGGGTTTAATTTTTGATTCTTGATTTTTTTTTTCTTTTTTAAAATTTTTGCAGTTCAATTGCTTCAGCTAAAAAGTATGTATGGACAACTCTAATTATCTTAATTTTCCTACAAAATTTGAGAGATTAGTGCACATTGTTATGAATATATATTTGATTGAGTTTGCGAGTAAATAGTAAATCACGTAGATAGCATGAAGAAAAAGAAGAGAAAAATTCTAAAAAAAAAATGGGGGTTAAAAAATCTTAGTTAATGGTTTTAACACATAATAGTAGGTGGTTAAAAAAGAGGGATTTTTGACTTCCCAAAAGGAACATTTTTACGACAATAATGCTCTTGAAAAGTCAACTTTAACCCTCAAATGCAGCACTTGAAGAAAAAAATTAATGGAAGGGCAAAAGCTAATCATTTTTATAGTTTAAGAGTCAAATCTGGACAAACATTACTTCGAGGGCAAGAATTGAACTTTTGAATACTTTGAGGATCAATGACATACTTTACCTTAATTATTATAATTCAAGCCAATAATTATTTCATCAATTAGATAATAATGATAATAAAAGTATTGCAAAGTAATTAATAATAAATAGATATAAAGAGTAGCAAAGTAAAAGAAAGAGAGGAAGAAATATAGAGGAAGAATATCACTATCAATCTTATTCATCTTGTATTATTATCGTGTACAATCCTTCTATGAACCTTCTATTTATAGGGTACGATTACAATGATCTTAGAGATTAGAAGATTAGGGAGCAAAGAATTTGAATCTTCAATAGATATTCATATAATAAATATATTTACAATAAAAAGGTACTTTTATGAGTCATTTTAATTTTAGCTTTAGATCATCTTTTGTAACTGTAAAAGAATATAAATTACATATCATGTGTAATTCATCACTTAATCTAAATATTTTATAATCCTTCAAGTTGATATAATTTCTGCAATTGAATGAAGTTGTGCTTTGATCGATCTTTGAGAAAAATATAAATCAAAATATAATCAAAACAGAACAAGAAGAGAAAAAATCATCATATGACATAAAAGATGAAACCACTCAAAATAGAAGAAATTCAATAAAATAAAATAAAATGATGGAATCGATAAAATAAAAATAATTAAAAATTTTACTTATTAAATAAAAATATAGAGAATGAAAAAAAATATAAATAAATAAAATAAATGTGATAAACCTAAATTTCAAACTCAATTCCCTTTTCTTTCTTTGTAAGAGTGTAAAAAATATCAATGCCAAAAACTAGGTTCTCCAAAATTTTCAAAAAAAAAAGCTTTAAGGTTAAATAATAATAATCATGCTTTTGAAGGAAATACAATATCATAATCAGCATTATATATATATATATATATTATTTTAAATTAAGATAAAAAAAAAAAAAAAAAGTGTTAATAAAAAGGCGCCAAATTTGTTAAATTAGCGCAAAAATGAAAAAAGTGAAAAACATTATTTTTCACCTAAAAAGGAAAAAGGTTTAATTTTCCTCCAAAGTAGAGAAAAGAGGAAAAGGAAAAAATGGGGAAAAATTAATAAATAAATAAAAGGAAAAAGCCATGTTTTAAAACGGCTACACTCGACACTCCACGTTAACATTCAATGTCCGCTGGATATTTTTTTAAATATTATTTAAGATGTCAATAAAATTAAGGAAAATTCTCTATTTTGATCTTGTAACTATTTATGTTTTTAAGACTTGATCCTAAATCTTTAAAAATAAATAATTAGATCCTATATCTATTTACTTATTCTGAAGTTGGTCATTCCGACCAAATTTTTCCCTTTTTCCGGCAATTCAAGTCATGTGACCCACACATACCTTATTTTTTTGGGGGATATTTTTGGTAATTCCTTACTTCTTCCAAAACCAAAAAGAGAAAAAAAAAAAAAAATCATAAACTAATTCTCCTTTTCTTCTTCTTCTTCTTCTTCATTGGAAATTTAGATTAGGGTTCATCATTCTACTCCCCCTTTTCATGGCCATGGAAAAACATCTGAAGAGGATTGAACTTTCAAAGCTTGATCTCATTCTTTAGTCGGTATACCAAAATCATCAATTCCAAAAAAGCCCAAACTTTTGCACAAAAATTCAAGGAACCCGACCATAATAATCTTGATGGGAAGTTGCAATTTGAATC
>JAXGGT010000094.1:3392382-3404432 GCA_035583425.1 Marsdenia floribunda | reverse complement strand
ATATATATATATATATATATGTATATTAAAACTAAGAGTTATAATAAATTACTAACTTTTGAGTTCAATCTTCTGATCCCACATTGATTCAGACCCTCATGTGGTAGCCTCATTCTCCCCATTCAACTTTTGTCAGTCAAAATGGAGAATTTCCTCTATAATTACTGTCTTAGACAAAAGAGATAAGTGTGTTATACTACGTATTTAGAACTAAACTAAAAAGCCAATGGTATACAAGAGAATGAAAGAAGAAAGAGTAAAGAGATGAATGAGTGAGTGAGAACAGCCAAACTATCATATTTAACCTTCTTTACCATACTGCACCTAATAATGAATAGAACAAGTTGCCCGTAGCCATATAGACAAAACTGGCCTACAGAAGGTGGTGGAAAAAGATGCTGACAAATTCATTTGAGGATACCCTCGACATTGTTCAGGGCCTTCTTTGCAATCTTGAATTTACTGGCAGCAGAACTCGTGCCACTAACAACATACTTGCTAATAAAAAATTTAATTCCACTGCGGAGGGATTCATACTCAGGGGTAACAGCAATACGTGTAAATATATTCCAAACAAGCTCATCTGAGAACTCAAAAATGGCCTCAAATAGCATCTTGAAATGAGTGATTCTTTTGGGAGTCAATTGTCTTGGATCAACAAAATCAACCACCTTCAGGACTGCAAGAGAGAGGCCAAAAAATGAAACCATTGATGCGACAAATTTTGACAGGTGCATTGATCTCATCAGGGGCATAGACTCCAGTTCTTTGAAATGGTCCCATACACAGTACTGTACATATATGTGACAAAGATGAGAGAAATACTGAATCAAAGACTTCAGACACAAACTCCAATATATATATATATGCATAGAACATGCTACCAATTTATCAGATCAGCAATACAAATTAATAATAATAAATTTTGCTTTCTGGGAGGTTGACAAAGCCATGAACTTCAAATTGAGAAGTTTCGATAAGTCACCACAACAAGGGCCATAGTTACACTTCAAAATTAATGACATCCTCCACTTATATATAGCTTTCCACCAATGAATAGTGGGAGGGAGGATATGCACCCGAAAGGTTTGCCTTTTGTATATGCAACCTTAAACCATTTCAATTAAAAGGCACAATACCAAGGCATAGCAAAAGAAAGTTCTCTTTTCTCTCTTTCATCAGATCTCTAAATTAAGTGAAAAAAGAAAACACTTTTCAGTCTTTTATAGAAGAAAGCAAGACATTGACTAGAATTATTGACTTACTATTTTTGATCAAAAGTTCACATTATATTCTTCAAGCTCATGATATTTATACCCCTGCACTCATTATTATATTTCTCACTTTTTCTCTTTTATTTTCTTTCTCTCTTCCTTTCTTTTTCTTTGATAATCACTTTCTAACCATATATACAGATTGGATAAGCACAAACATTTACCAATCAATTTAAGGAAAATAATACTAGGAAAACTAAGGCACAGTACCTGTAAAGTGAATTTGTGGTTTTTGTCATGTCTACATAGCTTATCAGCGAGTATACAATAATATTTATTGAATATTTTCTCCTGTAAACAGCACTCCACTAGAACTCGCATAATCTCTCTATCCTGCAAGCATAAAACAAAGGATAAGCAATATCTTATTACTAAAAGGAATTCAATGATACCTTAAGCAATAATAGTAACCTGCTTTCCTGGTAAGTCCAAACTCAGAAGTTTCACAAATGCATCCTCATAATCTTCGGCAGTCATTATTACACAAAAGATTGCCCTTCTGGCATCAGTATTCATTCTTTGTGCAGCAGCAAGTTGTAGCAATTTCTGGGCCTCAGAGACTCCCCTATCAATTTTAACAGCAACATCTTCAATGTCTTCTGCAGTAGAGGCAACATCCCCTGATAACCACCACTGACCTTTCTTGTCAGCATCAAGAAGTTTGCTCCATTTTATTCCCCTAATTAGAATGTCATCTACCCTTAGCTGCAAGAATGAAAATGTAAATCAGAAAGAGAGAAGAAATTATCATAAAGCCATAACATTGAATGCATAACAAAATAGAAACCAAATCCCCATGCAATCACCAGCAAAGAATAAAACCACTACCTCTATAAAAGGACTAAAGATATGATTAGGAAAAGCGAAGTGAATACAAATGGACTGCATATTGATAAAATGAATTTATCATGGAGAATTCATAGAAGTTAAAAAGCTTATATGGCAAAAACATAATTGCTGCGTAAGTTATTCTACTATATGACCGAGTTGTGGGATATAGCACAGACTCATGCATATAGGTATGACATAAATGCAAGATACCACGAAGTTCAAATTACATCTTGCGGAAGAAAATAGAAACATGTTAAAATGACGACAAAATATGCCAATTACTTAGTTTACCTTTTATCCCAGAGAGATATGGAGGATTAACATGACAATATTTTCCATTGACTTGATATTTGTCTATTTCTACCTAAAATCGAATAATGAATTAGATTGTGATGAAGACCTAGTTTTTGAACTTCAAGAGCAAAAGCACCCAGAAGTGTGGGCCTTTTTCACAAATGTAAAAATTTTGACAAACAAACCTTGTTATTTCATTGTTGATAAGTGGGGGAACATCAAATTGAGTTACAAGAAAATCAGAAAGAACAATTTCTAGTTCAAAATAGCTACATGCTCTTTATTCCCTTCATATCAGACAGCTGTTATGCTTTTCTCAAGCCTCAATAGCAGCAGCCTCCCTCAAACCCAAGGTATTTTTCTTCCCTTGTTCTCCTATTCCCCGCCCTGCCCTGGTTACCCAACCCTTTCTGTTTTCCCTTCTTTATGCTCTTCCCATCCTCCACCTTGCCAGCTCCTTCTGTACTATTTCTCCCACTTTTTTCTGCTCACAATTATTATTTCTTTCTCTTCCCTCACTCAATCTACTCATTCATTCCCTCCCTCCTCTCTTCTTTTCAGTTTTCCCATTCATGCCAAAACAACAAAACCAGCTTGTTTTAAATTGCTCCTTCAGAGGAGGATGAAGGAGGACAGGAGTTCCCTCTGGAGACACCAATGAAGACTACTTCTGAGAATCACCTTGAAAGATTCTCTAAATGTCAAACTATAAGACAGGTCACTAGTGTCTAATAGTAGTTATCTTCTACCAACGGTTGGTTATTAAATTTCTATTGCATTTAGTATATATTGTCTTCATGGCTTTCCTTATATCATGTTGCTTCTTAACCATATCTGTTGTCATGCCTTTGTTAAATTCATATTAAGTGTTTTGTTCTGAACAACTAATTTTGCACAAACCATTAAATGTAAAAAAAATGAAAAGAGTTAAATTGTATTAACATACCTAATCCTAAATAATTATGTTTTTGCATAGTGCTTCTCCAAAAGAAGCCCGAGCTTTAAGCCCCAGAAAGAAGCTCACTCCATTGCCAGTCCCCTAACAACAAATTACATACTCTGGATTCCAGTCATCCCTGCCCTTTACTTTTTCTTTCTTCAATTTCAAGCATTCTTACAAAGTGGAAAAAAGCTTTCTTATACTAGACTCCGCATATGTTTAGCCGGACTAAACTTCAAACGACTCTATTCTCATCTTTGTTTCTAGGGGCACACAAGAAGCAATTATTTCAATAGAAATCAATTTCCTTTTTTTTGTATATAGATGATCATAGGATCACCAACCCGTCCCCTCTTCCTGCCACAGCATGATTAAAGAGGTATTACCCACTAGGGATTTTGGGGGGAAAAAATAAAAATTAAAAAGCATCTTATAAGTCCTTCAGATTCCAAAGAATCAAAATATACTCTGTTAAAAAATTGGGCAGGACGATATGGATGAGATCCTACCTTCTGCAGCCACTTCCTTAGACGAGTATGCTGCACAGTGTCCTCCTTAGGCCTTTTCTTGTTGTTTTTTATTTCGCATATGGTATCAAGCATGAATTCCATCTGAATAACAGTACATAAGAACTTACTGCCAAAGCCAAGGAGAAAAATTAGATTATACTTTTAAGAATTCAATGATAAGCCTACTCTTTTGCCAGTTATATTTGATTTCTCATCTCCTGTGGAAGCCTTCAGTTCCTGCACCCTTTGCTGAACAGAATGAATGAAGCCCTTCATGCCTACAGGGTCTTCACCCCTCAATTTCATTCCACAAGCTGTTCACACATCCAAAATAATGAACAACTTGGCACAAGAACATTAAAAAAGGACATCATAATGAAACACCAAAGAAAATGATATGAAGCAAAATTCAAGGAGCTCATATTGCTTTCTTTGTCATTTTCCTTTTTACTAGAAAGAGGAAAGAGAGCAAAAGTCCAAGAAGCATATGTCCTCATAGACTCCAAAAGGTTTTGAAAAATCCATATGACATTACAAGTCATATCTTACTGAAAATCACTATATAATTGAAGCCAACAACCAGAAATACAAGCAAAAGATTATCACCACACGTACACTGTAGAATTGTCAAGATTGTAGATACATCAACCTCTGTCAATCTCTTGCTCAGCATTATCAGGAAATCATATATTAAATCACTGAAACACAAGTCAGAATAGTTAATTTAAGAGAGCAGCCACAGTAAATAAGACTAAAAAAATCATTAACACCCTCGAGGAAAGCCTTGGAACCACCGAGTAATGGCACAATTAAGCAGATTCAGTAATAATCCAGTCTGAAGTTAGTAGCTGCACTATTGTACCATATATCACTAAAAACATGTGTAACTATTTCATACCAAACATTTTTCTGCCCTTTTCAGCCTACCGCCAGCTGCCAACCTCCCCCCACCAACAACACCCACAAACCCTACTTTTTTCTTATCACAAAGATAGCTCCCTCAAACTCACTTTCACGTCTTTATAGAAGTAAACTAATTTGTATGACATATAGGAACTACTGAAACAGAAGCAACCAAGCATGAATTAGTATGCAGCAGACTGTATATAATAAGGGGGGAAAAAAGTAGGCTGCAGAGAATGTAATGTTGGTACAATAGAAATTTTAAGAAACTCCAAGGATGCAAGACACCTTGTACAAACTCCAATAGTGTACAAATAGGACAGCAGAAGGGTCAAATTCCTCAAGGACAGATTATCTTCTTCAAGGTACTCCATCTGGATATAGCACATGAAATCAAGCAACAAGGAAGTACTTAGAGACAAGGTTAAAACCAAAATAGATTAGTGAACAATTGTGCCACTGAAATCCGTGCAATAGTGAGAACTCAAATAGTTCTTAATAAATGAAATACCTCAAAACAAATAGCAAGTGAGGCAAGAAACTTTGCACCAAAATCAATTCCAACCAAACACGCCATTCCAGCAACAAAAGCTGCAAAAGTCGCAGCGTACCTGAAAAAGATTTATAGACAAATAATTATAGTTATGTGATTAAAAAACAGAGCCATATGAAGAAATAAAGTACAGAGGGGAAGGAGAAAAAGAAGCACCAAAAAATATTTTAAAATCTCTTCAAGAAGATTTAAGAAGAGATATTACTTTATGATTTCTAAGATCCAACACTCACAAAGATTTATTTAGAACAGAAAAAACCCATCCAAGTAACAAAGAATTTCCTTTTCCTACTTCATTGTCATTTTGCATATGTCATACTAAATCATCAGAACTTAATAGTTCCCAATTTTATTTATTTATTTTTTTAAATATTGTCTCAATTGAGCAATCTGTGTTGAGTTACTTAATTTGAAAGAAAATTAGTACCTATTTTTTGTTTCAAATGCTATGCTGTCTGAAGAAACAAGAGTAAAAGAAATAGATAGTTGGTGGACTGCTAAAAGACATTCCCAAAAAGGGGGAAAAACTATTGAGGTTTCACAAAAGATTTAGGGTGCATTTGTTTTGTTTGAATGACACTGTTAAAATTTTTTCCAGTATTCAGTGTACTATATTGAACATATGCTTCAAATCCAGCTATTATGATCATACTATTGAACATATGCTTCAAATTTAACTAGACATAATCTTAAAATATATAATTTATGACAATTGATGGTAGAATTTAAGTAGTAATATTTGAAAGTTTATCTTATGCAATAAGAGTAAAATTGTTAATAAATTATTTATTAAAATCTATTCTAAGAATTAAAATGTAAAATTATGCCACATCCATGCATGGATATTCATATCAATCAATCAAAGGGTAAAACTGTCCCATAAAATAATTAGTAAAAGCTACTTCATGAGTCAAAAGAAAGAAATGCATTTTGAAAAACATTTTTCAGTTTTTAAATCCTGAAAATAGTTTACAGCAAAATTAGGTTTATTTTTTACATTGATTTCATTTTACGGTGAAACAAATACCAGAAAATAGGAAATATTTTACAGAATCTTCATTTTACATCAAAACAAACATACCCTTAATATAAAAACTACAGAAGGCAAGGGCCTAAGTGAAGCGTCTAAAAGATATGGGCTATATCTGGGAGAAAAATAAAGGCAAGATGAACCTCAAAACTTCAGAACAAAAGTCAATGATGATCTTAACTGTTCATTGCCACGAGGGCCTCCAGAGCATGATACCAAAACCTCATCAACAATAATCTGAGCACCAACACTGCGTCCAAGTGACTGTATATACAGAAGATCTGTTACTGTGAATCGTGGTAACTCTCTCAAATTACAATGGAATCTAGTGAAATGTAGTATTCTTAACTCTTATATAAATGAGACTTTACATATGCATATATATATATATATATCACATATATATCACAACTTGATCATTTATTACATAAAAAACAATCACAACAGACTTCAATATTGAAAGTATGAATATCTTGAGTCTCTATACAGATTAAATTAGGCTATATCAAAAGCCATTATAATTGGATAATCACGTGCCAATATTATGAAACATTTTGATATCATACAAGCAGTGTCTATTTTTTCCATAACATTATCCAAATCTCAAGAAAACAGTATTTTAAGAACTCTTCTTAGTGGAGATGATGACTTCAGTATATTTTATATTTGAGGATTTCATAAACTTGTTACCTATTCTTTAGAAAGTCAAGGAACAGTGAAAATACAACAAATTCCAACATCTAATATGGATGTTCTCCAGTTTTATAGAATTAAGAAGTTCATACCCTTCTGAAATAATTAATCAGGACACAAAGCTTGGTATATAAATGTTCTCAAGATGTCAATTACATCCTTTTCCAGTTTTTAGTACTTTTCTGATAGAATCAATAAAAACTGCAACATAAAGTTCCATCTTTTTGGGTGGGGGAGGGTTTTAAAACAAACTAAAGTTTGATCTCCACATGCCTGCAAACTCAATAAAGTTATGCCCTATCTCTGAACAAAATATCCTATAATTTCCCTTTGATCACTGTTTAATCAGGAAAAAAAGATTTAACACAAAAAAAAAAAAAAGGAAAAAAAAAGTAACATAAAATTCTGGGAAGTCTATTTGGAAAAAAATGTTGTGAAGATTTTCTCCAGAATGACAACATGATTAGAAAAAGGCTTCTTTTTTCCCTTAAATTTTTCTTGAGATGCAAAGTTATTATCAAGATAGATGGATACAGAAACCCTTAAAGCATGGCTTATAATAAAAATTTAACAACATTAAGCAATCATAGATACAACAGATAAAGATGATCAGATCAAATTAATTTCGCACGCCCATGCTATCATTCCACCACTAGTGTATCTCATGTTCAAAACCATGCTTTCTAACAAAACATTTAAATAAATATTCAGATTAAACTAAGAAGCTTACATGGAAGATTGTGGATATTTCTCGTGTGATTGATTCCACATTGGATTCAGATAGCCTATTTAGCAGACCTACAAAATGATTTTCAAAATAACACGTGTATTAAGGTACGCAACTGATACATCACACAAATTCTGTACAGAAAAAGTATGATCAAATTATACCTCGTACTCGTTTACGCATTTGAGCAGTATCTTCTGATTCATTTTGCATACGAGATCTAAGGTGAGGGGCCACATATTTTGTTTTCCCAACCAAATCAGGAACAGCTGTTGAAACTCTCTCCAGGGCCACATTGATGCCATGGTGATTTGTCACTGGCTCAGATACTCCAGATGACATGACCATTGCTGTCTGAGTTATTTGCTCTTGTCCGATTGACTTTATTTTTTGACGCTTTTTACAAGCACTGTTAACATGTTGGCTTATATCTCGACTTTCTGCATTTTCTGAAGAATCAATAACAGAAGGAACTCCCTTAAACACTTTAGTGGCATCATCATTATCTTCACATAATCTCCCTTCTCTCACCTTAAGCTTTCTTTTTGATTTTAAAGCCTTGGCAGCCGAAAGATCACCTTCTTGCATCTCCTCCATTTCAGAATATTCTTCAGATTTTGTTTTCCTCTTCTTGGTTACTTTTGGAAGGGATAGCTCCTCCACATTATCATATTCATTGCTACCTGGATCCACAGAATCAGACAAACCATCCATACTGTCAGACCCTTTTTCAGATTCTATTTCTTCCATAGCATAGTTACTCTGTTTTTGTTTCATATGTGAAGAACGATCTTGAAGGCTCTTTGAAAGTGTACCATCGCCATCAACAGTGTCAAGAACAGAGGGAATTCCCTTGAGTAACATAGAAAGTTCATCATTTCCCCCCAACATCCCTTTTTTCACCTTGAGCTTCTTTGCAAGCTTCCTTTCTAAGCTCAAGTCCTCCTCTTTTGAAAGCAAACCTGCTCCCTTTTCCATTTCAAGGTACTCAGCAAACTTGCTTTTCGACTTTTTACCACTTTCCATTGTTTTAGACCTAATTCTGGCTTTCAACTTTCTTCTTGCTCCAACTCCAGTTTTAGGAGCCCTTAAAGTAATTTCAGAGTTCTCCAAAGCCATTGCCCGTTCAGAGTCCTCCTCCATTCTAGTAGTATTGATGTAAAATCTATTTTGCACTCAGTAACCTCACAAACTTCTTTTCTATATTTTTGCTCTTGTCAGGGAGCCTGTGCCTAGAAGGATTTACACAATTTGAAATGAATGCTATAATTTAGAAGAGAACAAGAATACACATTGCAAGATGATATTAAATGACAAGAAGAATTTTACAAGGCAGAAACAAATAGCATTCCACCTTAATACAAAACTCATAAAAAGAAAAATTATATTTTAAAAAAAAAAAAAAAAACCTTTCAACAATTCACATTGGAAAAAAAAAAAATTACTTTCTAAATTACCAACAAGATAAAATCCAGAGAATTAAATATGGTAGATAGCCAAAAGAGAAACCAAACATACCCAAACAATAATAGAAGCCAGGACTCTGTAAATGGCTTGGGAAAGTTTTCGAAGAGAAACTGAGAAACAGAAACAGATTTTAAAAATCTTCTAAGAACTGCAAATTCTTTAGACTATCTATACAGATAGAGAATGATAGTTCTTGAAGATTATGAGACATGAGGCCAGTACAACACTTATTTCAAAAGCTTAACACACTATCAGCCTAGGTCAATGCAAGATGATATTAAATGACAAAAAGAATTTTATAAGGGATAAACAAAATTAATAAAAATAAAAATAAATACCTTGCTAAATACCAAAAAGTCGATGTAGATTAAAACCTTAGATAAACACCAAAAAAAATAAAAAATAAAAAAAATCAAAGAATTCAGAAAAAGACAGAAAAACAAAAACTTAAGAGAATTCACATAAATTACAAGCAATGACATTGGAAAAAAACCCTAAAAAACTATAATAAACAAATTTACAGTTACAAATACTAGAAAAAAAAATCAATTCCTTAATAAAATATCCTAATAATTAAAGAGTTCTATAAAAAGTCATTCTCTACTTCCAACAAATTTCCACCATTCAGAACATGTTCTCTTCCAGATTTGATCATGGAAGATATTTTTTTGCTCTTTTTGGAGTTCGCCACAATTTCGTTAAAAAACCAAATTTATTTCAAGCCAAGAATGACGCAGTTCCTCACTTAAAAGAAAGAAAATAGTATAATGAACTTCTCTACAATCACTATTCCTCCACTCCATCAACTTCTCTACCATCCTTTACCACACTGGTTTTCACCCAATCCAATGAGCAGAAAATGTCCAAACATAATTCTAATTTCAAGACAAACGAAAAAAAAGAAAAAAAGAATGGAAATTCCATCCAAATACACCTAAAAACATTACCTTAGCATTAAGATATCAGTGACGGCGAAGATGGCGATCAGATTGAACAGTGGCGGCCATTGTGGCAACTAGGTGGATTCGACCTCGCGGAGGCGCAGATAGAGTGAGGTTCAGGCAGAACTCAGCAGTCAGAAGTACGAAATCAAAATATCGCATTTACTAATACATACCGCGGAGAGGTCCAAAATAAGCGCTAGTGGCTGAAAAGAGCGTCTTTTAAAAATTAAAAAATTAAGGTTTATTTAGATTAAAGTTTTTTTTTTCCAATTTCTTACTCAAACTTAAAAAAATAAAAAAATAAAAAATATGTGTATTTACCTAATACGACATTGTTCATGTCGGGCTACTTGATAAAAAAAATAATAAAAAAATTATTATACTTAATAAAAAATATAGAAATATATATCAATTCAATAATAATATCATCATACACTAATAAAATATATTATTTTTGTCTCACACTTACTAAATAACTTCTTAATTTGTCTCTCTCTTACTCTTAGTTTTTTCAATTCACTCAACTTTTTTTTGGAAAAAAAAAAAAAGCGCAAACTAAAAAAAGTCCAATCCAAATAAACCCTAAAAATTATAATTAATTTTTTAAAAAAAATATTAAAATATTGGCCGAATATAACAAAAAAAATATATATATTTTTCTCATATATATATATATATATATATATATATTTTTGGTGAATATATTTTTCTCATATATATATATATATATATATACCTATTTTACTCTCTTTAATTAAATTTTGTATTTTTACCTTTATAATAATATTTAAATTTTTTAAATATTTAAAATTATTTGACTTTATCTTTTCAATTAATTTTTTCAAATAATTTGATCATCTTAATCATGTTTTCATCTAGTGATCATGTAATTAAAAAATTATTGTAAATATTCTAAAAAATCAACAAAATTAAAATGATCAAATTAAATAATAATAAATAAATAATTATTAAATTTAGTATTATAAAAATAAAAAAATATATTTAAATTAATTAAATTGATACGTGTACCAAATATATAGTAATGTCTCAAGAGATGCCGAAATGGACATCGTTTCATAATAGTACCATACCAAAATAGGCAAAGACTAAAAAGTTAAAGAGATACAATTTTCTTTTAAAGAATGTTTGTATCAGATCATAATCGGAAAAGTTGATTAAGGAGCTACGAATCTCAGCGAATCTTAAATCTTATAGATTAATTGTCAAAGAAGAATAGAAGAAAATATTTCACATCTAGCTGTAGACCTCTAAAACAAGCTCAAGGGTGGAGATTTTCTCCAATGACCCTCCGACGATCAAGTTAGAAGGGACGAAAATAGAGAAAAATGTTATTAAGAAGAGGACTGCGGTTTGTACTTTTTGTATATATAAGAACACACCGTTTCTGCATGTATCTTGCCATTTTTATAAGCACAATAACAAATATAGGTTTTCTCTAGATCCTTGACAAATGGCGAATCTTTTAGTCATCTATTGAATAGATGTTTGCCGGGTGTCCTCCCTATTGGACTTCAAAAATAAGTTAAATGTGGATTAATATAGTCCACTTGATAACCTATCAAATCAGTCAACTTGTTGTTAGAAATATAATAATGACATTATATTTTATTCATTCTTTCGTACATCTGACTTGGGAGAGTTGGACTTCGGGTGCTTTGTGTATTGCTCTATGTTTGGTGATTTACTTTGGAAGTCTCTTGCTCGTCTAGGCGAAGTTGCCTTGATTGGCTTCCTGGAGTCCACAGACTTAGGATATTGATGTTTGGAAAGCGTAACATATTAACCCTTCAGATCATATTCCTCTTTGTTTCTTCGCCATTGTCGTTTCCAAGTTTTCTGTTGTTCTTCTATGTTTGTTGTTCAG
>JAXGGT010000094.1:3358936-3377196 GCA_035583425.1 Marsdenia floribunda | reverse complement strand
AATCCTTTTGCCAAATAACATATATAAAAAAATAAGGGAACTCCTAATTAGATAGTTTTCTTGTTTGTGGCATCTTGCCACCTCTAACTAGATTGCTGAATCCTTTGCCAAATAACATATATAAAAAAATGAGGGAACTCTTAATTTTTTTTATATGTTTGTGTTACATTAGCTTGCCAGATACATTTTGGTCATCACCAAAAGATTTGTGATTTCTTCTACATTTGTGATATGGCCCATGAATTTTGTGCCTGAAAAACTATTTAACTGATGCATTTGTGGTGATCAGGTATGTGACTGTTGGAACAACTTGGCTTAATGGTGCCTTCACTAAGGTGGCAAAGGTGGGGCAAGTTGCTGGTACAAAAACTAGAGAGAAATGGAACCTAGCACTATCAAATTTAACTGCAAAGGTGAATATTTAGGTCTTTTTGTAATGACGCGGTAATCTTTGCTCTATTTTAATGGCAATGATGACAGGGCATTAGAAATGTTCAGAGTGAAGAACTGGGAACAAGGGGGAAGAAGGGTGCATTAAATACTGAAATTCATGAGAGCAGGTTTTCATAAATCTTTGGATACTCTTTGTAATTTGATGGGCAACCATTGAATAACCAACAGATGTCTGATTCTTATTTCAATTAACATCTATCTTCAATCTCTTAATCTACCAAAATAATTAAAAATAAAATTAAGGATGGAAATCAACTTCAGTCAAACTATCATTTCCTTCTTGGTGATTAGATTCGTGTTTCAATTTTTTATTATTGTTATTTTTCTTCTATAACAGAGGTCTTACAATACTTTTAAGTTCGCTGTGAAGAAAATGCAACAATTAACCCGTGCCCCATTACACACCCCTAGCTCATATGTGTGTGACTTGTATCTGCCATGTCACTGCTGCACTGGTGGGACTTGTATAATATAACTTTTGGCTACCCAAGAAACATTGTGAATGGAGATAGATTTTTACTGTTATTATTCTTATTATGCCTGAAAAATGTTTCTGAATTAGTTAATAAACTGTTAAAGAAATTGGGTTTCACAATTTGCTGGTCATTTCCAATTAGTTGTAATTTGTCATTGTACAAAAAATTGGGATTCATATGTTGCTGTTCCTACTTGTTTGGTTTCAGGATCCGGCTATTGTTGCATAAGTTAACGTAGATGGTGTTACAGGAGGTTTGTCTGGTTTTGTTTCCATCATCAAAGAAGTGATTATTTCTTGTTGAGATTTCCACGTGATGATGCTTACGAAGTCTTGGAAAAAACGAAAAAAAAGGTGATCTCAAAGCAAGATATGTGGACTTGTGTGCAATTCGTTCGATTTGTGTATTCCTTTTATTGTTATACCCGTTTCATCTGTTGTATTTCTCATTAATTCATTTTGTTAAGAGTACATAAGTTAGTTTTCATATAAACAAATGCCTGTGAATTCCACAATGTTCAGCATGTTAATTCGAATTTTTCCTGTGCAATATACGTAAGTGGTTGATGAGTATATGTAACGCTTTAACTTGTACCAAGTGATTAAACCTCCACCCTATGTTCTTTACGTGTGAGTTACTTCTAAACTTCAAGTAGCAGTTTCTCTATGGAGATTCTTGCCAAGGAAACGCAGCAATTGGCATGTAGCTGTCCATGTGCTGAAGGTTCTCATGTACCTGTAAAATCTCCGTCCCTCAACCTGAGAAAATCACTTGCCTTTTACGTTCAGCAACGTAGAAAAATTTTGGAAGCATTCACGTTATGCGCATGTGGTCCATCTTAACTAGGACCAGTGTCTTATGCTGGACCTTCTTAAGTTAAAAATGTGCAGTCGCCGGACTTTAGCTGTCATTCTTCTTGTTTCTTTTTTTATTTCTTATGAATTCCCATTAATTTAAAATTTAGCTAATCGTTTTTGGGTGGTCACTAATAACTTCCACTAACATGGAATTGAATTGAAAGGAATGAAATATTTTTGTTCTTAGAGATAAGTTCTTTTAAGATATATTTTTTTATTTACGAAAATTTTAAATTCAAAACATTGTTAGAAGGAAGTCAGACTTCTATTTTTCCTTTTATTCTAACTTTTCCCAAAAGCCATGGCCAAAATGAGCACCATTGCTTTTAAAATCACTAAACAGTATTAATTAATGTTCTAATATTTAATTTTACCCTCTTCTTTTTTTAGAATAATTCACTTATTATTATTACTTTTAAAAAATTAAAATATGAACTGGTGGCTTTTTACATCGTATAAGAATTCATTTAAAAGTTGAATTTTAGAGGGGAAAAAAAAAGGAAAGATTGATGCACGTAAAGGTGTTTAATGCATAAAATGTAAATGACGCATGTGAGCTCAGCGTTTTCGGGTCCAAGATAGGTGTTGATGATTACAGATGGAAATGTCAGCAGTCAAGCCTCCCTTGTAGTTGTAGACTTGTGGGTATATGCCCCACCTTGCTGACTTGTACTCTCACCATTGAGCCAGAGTACGTGGCTTTACTATATTATTATTATCTTTAAATCGAAAACGAAACCTCTGATATTTCTTTCTTTTCTTTTCTCTCTCTATTCGTTTACATTTTTCAGTGTAACTCTTTGATTTTTCTTTTGTAATTCTTCGATTTTATTCATCATATATACATATATATATATAACTGATTATATATTTAAAATTTAAAAAATGGACAGATATAGTCTAAAAATTTGATAATTGAAGAGTTATTTCAGATTATAGAGAATTTTATTAAGTCATGAATTTCGAAAAGCATTCCGAATCAAAATGCATAAAGATACAGTCTCCATTTTGTTTTAAAGGATAAATTTCGATAACAATAACCGATGTAGAATATATTAATATATAAATTCTAATCTAATGTGATTGACATAAAAGTATTCAAGTATATTTTCTACTTTTAAGATTAATTTAAAATCTATGAATGAGATAAGTGACAATCATACAATGGATTAAGCATAAATCGTAAACACTTGGTAAAAAAGCACAAATTTTCAAATATAGCCAAGACTATTTATAAAAAGAGACATATTATTACAAAAGGAAAGTAGATTTTTATTATTATACGCATGAAACATTTATTCTCCATGCATAAAAACTATAATATATGAACTGTTTTCTCCATTTATGTCTCTACTCTTTAAAGAAATATTTCAAGAAAACTAATTTGATTATCAGAGAATTTATTGGAGATACAATCTCCCATAAACCTTTTTGCAGGTCTTCAAGAGGGATCCAACGATAATTTTGAGCTCGTTCTCTGAAACTTTCTCAAAACCCTTTTCATTATCTTATGAATCCTCCGTTTATTATATAAATTAATCTTTTTGTAACATCAATAATAAATAATTATTAGGATGGTAATCCATCATTTCTATCTAGTCCCAAGGCGCTTGGTGATCTCTTGCAGGAAGGTTAGCTAGAAATTTCTTGTAAAAACACTAGCCCTGCCCGATTCATAATAAAAAATGAAAAAAAATGGAATAAAAAAAAGATTCCATCTATTATTCTCATTATGCACATGAGGGAGGAGCCGTATGAGATGAAAATCTCATGTACGGTTCTGGAACGGAGATTCTTTTAATTGAATGACGACCGTAACGGATGTCAGCTCAATCTGAAGGAAATTATGCGGAAGCTTTATAGAATTATTATGAAGCTATGTGACTAGAAATTGATCCCTATGATCGAAGTTATATACTATATAATATAGGCTTTATCTATAATTGCTAAAGATTATGGATTTGAATTAAAAAAAATTTAAAAACTTTTCTTAAAAAAATATCAAATATTTAAAAAATTTGGTATATTTAGTCATAAATATTTTATTTTTGATATTTCATATTTTTAAATACCTAA
Organism: Marsdenia floribunda; assembly: GCA_035583425.1. Lineage (NCBI taxonomy): Eukaryota > Viridiplantae > Streptophyta > Magnoliopsida > Gentianales > Apocynaceae > Marsdenia > Marsdenia floribunda. The sequence goes on along the minus strand of JAXGGT010000094.1, from coordinate 3,373,334 downwards.
ATAAGAATAATAAATATTATTCGGCTTGTGTCTTTTCGTTCAAAATGATCAAAATTATTAGAATATAATTTATTTAAAATTTAAAAAATCAGAATAAAATATTTAAGATTAAATATATAAATTTTTTTAAATATTTGAAATTGTATTTATTATTTTATTTTTGATTATGAGTTCATGCGTAGTAAGCCAAAAAGTCTCGAAAAAAAAAAAAAAAAAGAAGAAGAAGTTATATGCGGTTAGGCGAAGATAGGCATCTGGTAACGGAAAAAGATATTAGGTTTGTGATATTTCCTTTTTTAAAATGTCAACGTAATAAATATATTTTAACAAAGAATTTCTCATTGAAGGAAAAAGGCCAAAAAAAAAAAGAGTGCCACGTGTGACGTGTATAGAGCACAAACGATGACGTAAGCGGTTAAGTGAAATCGTGGCCGCAAACGACTGAAGATTTTGGAAACCAACTTCTAAGGCGCGTGGAATCCGAGAAGATCAAGGGGGGTGGGGAGAGGGCATATTCGTCTCCGCAAAGAATTATGCTCTTTTTGGATTGAATTTTTTTTTTTTTTTTTTTTTTTTCAAATTTTTCATTTGAATTGAAAAAAATGAGGTATATTTAATATTTATTTAGATATCATTGACATATTATTATTTATATATTCCCATTTGAGAAAAAATAATAAAAAATAAAATATATTCAATAAATATATATAAATATAAAAACTTCAATAACAATATTATCATAATACTTAATAAAATATAATATTTTTATTTCATATTTATTAGACAATTTTTTTACTATCTCCACTTTATTAATCATTTTTTTTGCAATTTATTCGACTCAATTTAAAAAAATAAACAAACTAAAAAAAAAAATTCCAATCTAAATATACCCTTAATTTCCAATATTGCCCCTTCTTCTATCTCCCTCCAACTTCTCCGATTCTCTCTTTCCTCCCGCCCACCCTCCCTCTGTCGCTCGGTTGGGTTCCCTTCCCTGGGTATATTCTTTTAGTCTTAGAGGCTATATTCTCATTTTCTCTCTCTCTCAATGCAAGAACTTCACCTACTGTGATCACCGCTTATATCGTACACCTGTCCAGACTCTCAAGAGTGAGAAAGAACTGTGATTCAGGATTTAGAGGGAAAAAACAGAGTGATTTTTATATTCTTCCGTAGATTGCTTTAGTTCGTGGATTCCAAGGTAACGTTTTTACTCCCTTTTTATTCGCATTCTGTTCTGGGCTTTTTTCATTTTTGTTTTTGTTTTTGTTTTTCTGTATTATTATTATTTAAAATTAAAAATTTCTTGGTTCTGGTTTTCGTGTGATGGCCATGGACAGGGGATTAAATTTTGTTGAGCATTTGTTTTCCTGAGTGTTGTAATTTCAGTTTGTTTGTCATAATTAGGTGAGTGGATCATTTTCATCTTCTCTCTACGGAAACTCTGTGCGCATGCTTTCCCCTGTTCTTTTGGCTTGTTATTAGGTTCTGGAGATCTTTCTCCCCTCTGTGATCTGTTTCCTTACTGTTTCTGGGTGATGGCATTGATTTGATGTGTGTTTGAGCAAATGTCTATTTGGGAGATTCGAGAATTGAAGGGTTTGCTCCAAAGTTTTTCTACTATTCATTCTTTTAATGCGTATTCAATTGAAATGTCAGTTACATTTTTTTTTTTTTTTTTAAGCTGAATTGGGAATTTCTGTTATAAAGTTTTGTTCTTTGGAAAATTAAGAAAAGATTTGTCATGAGATTCAATGGTGTGCCCTTATGTAGAGAATTGTTTAGAGTTCAATTCATGTAGACTTACTTTCATTTTAGGAGAAAGCATGTATTTTTCCCTTTCAGAACATGTTTGCATTGGTGGATAGCAGAGGGGAGAAGCGCAGATGTTTAGCATATCAGTTGGATAACAAATATGCTTCCCATAGTTCTAATGTTATGACTAACTGTCAGGAGGATAAAGAAGGCATAACTCTAGTTCACTGAAATGAAAGACCAGGAATCCCATATCAATTGTAGGGCCGAGTTGTGTTCATTATGCTTGCATTTCATCGACATGAATGCTTATGATGTTTTGTTAACTTAACAATATGTTTCCTCTTATTTATGGTTTTTCTTGAAGATCTCTGTCTCACACATTCACACACAGAAACATGCTCATGGAAAAGAGTAGAGTCAAAATAATTGAGTTAGAGTTTAACTGGTATTTGGGAAAAATTGCAGGTTCTCTTTCACGGTTTTGCAGGAAATGTGATGTAAGATCAAGCTGGAAAATGGCTACATTCGACTCATTTTCTTTCTGGATAATGAAAATAGAGATGCTTATATTGTAGGATCAAAATTTTGGGTTTATCTATTTGGCTTCTTCCCGTTATTGTCCTGGCATAACCGTGATGCGGGGCTTGACACATTCTGTCTTTGTAGTTCACCATCTTGTTGGCATATATTGTAATTGACTAATCTTGTAAAGAGTTTTTAGGAGGAACAATTAAGTTTAAGTGTGAGAAAAGACATTTTTGTTGATAGATTTTGATGGAAGAATTAAGTCCATATTCATCTCAAAAGCAGAATATGCAGAATTCTGCTCGAAAATGCTTACGAAGTGGATCCTCTAAGGATCTGTGGCTTGTTGTTCGAGAGGGAACAGTGGCTGATGTAGATTTGGCACTATTATTGCTTAAGAAGAATGGTGGAAATGTGAATGCAAGAAATTCTTTTGGCCTCACCCCTCTTCATATTGCAACCTGGAGAAATCACATTCCAGTAGTCAGAAGGCTGCTTGCTGCTGGTGCAGACCCTAATGCTAGGGTGTGTTAGTCTCTTGATCTTTAGATCTTCAAATTTTTAATGTTATATATGGATGAATGCAAGTTTTTGCTTATCGTAATGTTAGCCATCAAATCGTAGGGTAAGTTTACAAGGTACTTTGGCTTCTCTCTTAGCTTTTTGCTAAAATTGTTTCTGTGCTCCTCTTGTTATTTATACTGCATTGAAGTACTCGTGAACTTGTTTGCTCAATATTCATATATGTTGAGAGTGGAACTTAGCTAACTAAAATTCTGATGGGATTGCATGATTTTGAACAATCAATAACCTGAATCTGGTCTTTTATTGTCTTCAGTGTGTAAATTTTTAGAGGTCCTTTATTACAGGTATATGTTTACATTTGAATGGTTGTTTCGAATCAATATCAAGAAACTCTGGTATCTGTACACACATATTGCTTTCTAACAAATTTAGTAATCATGATTGTCTTATTGCTAAATCTTCTCTCTTTCTTGGCATGAATATTCACCTAGAGATTATGTCTTATCTCAAGCCTTCTGATTTATAGTTTTTGTATTGATTTAAAGCTTAGTAACACAAGATATCAATATAATCATTAATGTCTCCAATGAATTTTTATTTGAAGAATAGATGTAGGAAGTAAATTGTTGTTTGGGAGATATAAATAGTGAAGTCACGAAACTTTCAGCTCTTAGTTTTATGTGTATTCTTGGGGATTGGAACTTTCACAGGATTCTTGTTTGGTGATGTTAGTTTTTCTTCCTTTTTATTTTTTTTTTGAATTTTCTTTTCCTCTGAGAGTGGGTTAGATTTATTTTCTAGCCCTAATCTCTCTTTCGCCTTGCAGGATGGTGAATCAGGATGGAGTAGCCTCCACAGAGCTCTTCATTTTGGGCACCTTGCAGTAGCTAGTCTCCTTCTTCAGTCTGGGGCTTCTATCACTGTGGAGGACTCTAAATCTCGAACACCTGTTGATCTTCTATCTGGGCCAGTGCTTCAGACTGTCAGGGATGGGGATAATTCAGGTATCTACTGGTTTGATATGTAATTTTGAGGTCTTGACCAAATACTCATATTTAAACTGATTACTTCTCTTTTTACCTTGATTGCTTTTAGTTGCCACAGAAGTTTTCAGCTGGGGCAGTGGTGTGAATTATCAGCTAGGAACTGGAAATGCACACATTCAGAAGTTACCATGCAAAGTTGACACATTTCAAGATTCATACATTAAATTGATTTCTGCTGCGAAGTTCCATAGTGTAGCTGTGACTGCCCTTGGAGAAGTATACACGTGGGGATTCGGGAGGGGTGGTCGTCTTGGTCACCCTGACTTTGATATACATAGGTAAGAGGCATTTGAATTAAAGTCTTTATTCCCTTTTTCAGGCTATTCAGATTTTTATTTTAATTTCAATTTCATATCTCTATGTCATGCAGATGTAACTCCCATATAACCATTATTCATTTTTTACCATAAATGATTTAACCCCTCTTGCACTTAGTAATGTATTCTTGGAAACTGTATATTTGGTCATTGTTCTGTTCTAAAGGACTAGTTCGACAATGTCATCAGCTTAGAACTTCTCAGTTCTGGTATGAAGGTTATATGATGCACTATAACCTATTGACTTATATGAGTCCTTTCTTTAGGCTTATGGAATTGTAACACATCTTGTTTCCTTATTCTGCAGTGGTCAAGCTGCGGTTATTACTCCTCGACTAGTGACTACTGGTTTAGGTGCTCGCCGGGTTAAGGCAATTGCTGCAGCTAAGCATCACACTGTTGCTGCCACTGAAGGTGGGGAAGTTTTTACATGGGGTTCAAACAGAGGTAATATTACAACTATTTCTCAGTGTACATTCCAACTTTTCCTCTCATGAGCATCAGTCAGCTGATTGGTATCATTTGTTCTTTGGGATCCTCCTGTTATAGTTCTCTATCTCTGAAAATCGCAGACATGCTTGTAGTACATTTAGATGCTTACTTCTCAATGATGCTCTGCAGAGGGTCAACTTGGATATACATCTGTTGATTCCCAACCAACACCAAGAAGAGTTAGTTCTCTTAAGTCCAGAATAGTGGCTGTTGCTGCAGCAAACAAGCATACTGCTGTTGTTTCTGATTTGGGTGAGGTTTTCACTTGGGGCTGCAATAAGGAGGGACAACTTGGTTATGGCACCTCTAACTCAGCTTCAAACTATACCCCAAGATTGGTTGAGTGCTTGAAGGGAAAAGTATTCATCACTGTTGCTGCAGCCAAATACCACACAATTGTTTTGGGGACTGAAGGGGAGGTATGCTAGTGATTACTACATAAAATTCTCATTCTAGCTGTCAGTTATCTATTCCATAAAGCATGGAGAGACTTGTTAATTGAGACAGCTTCTTGTATTGATTGGGCCCTGTTAATGGGCCACACACACTTCAAATCATTTTTAGGTGGTGTTGACTGGAATAAGCCTAGGACTTCCATCTATATACTTATCTACAATATGCATGAGTACAAGTGGGATATTAATATACTGATTGCAGGTGATACTAAATAAGGAGTTAGTTTTTACCAATATTTGATTCAGAAATTCGGTTATTTTTGTAGCAGTTAATGGATGAGAAAAAAAATTGGTTGGTGTAATAGTGGTCTAAAAGTTAAGATTACAGTGTGTAATCATGATTCAGTCAGACTGGCTTCTTTAGCTGTTAATGGGATCTTCCTAAATATGTATATCAGCTCACACCCCCAAGTGTATGCTTATTTGTAGGTATTCACTTGGGGTCATCGACTTGTAACCCCAAGGCGTGTTGTGATTGCTAGAAATATTAGAAAACTTGGGAGTATTCCGCTTAAGTTTCACAGGAAGAAACGCCTTCATGTAGTTAACATTGCTGCTGGGGTGACCCACAGCATGGCCCTCACAGACGATGGAGCATTGTTTTTTTGGATGTCATCAGATCCTGATCTTCGTTGCCAGCAGGTGTTTTTTGTCGATCTAATTGTTGCCTCTTGTGTTCTGTAGATTTTTCTCCCCTTGGTAAATTAATAAAAATTTTGTTCATTTTTGTTAGTTATATTCACTTTGTGGAAGGAGTATTATCAGTGTCTCTGCTGGGAAGTATTGGACTGCTGCTGTTAGTGTTACTGGAGATGTTTACCTGTGGGATGGAAAGAAAAGCAAAGATGAGCCACCTATTGCAACTAGGTTACCCGGTGTAAAAAAGGCCACTTCAATATCAGTTGGAGAAACACATTTATTGATTGTCAGTTCTCTCTATCATCCTCTCCGTCCTTGCATTTACAATCCTCAGAAGGTTATGAAAAAGGCTAGGAGTGAATTGGATGAGTTGAGTGAAGGGTTTGCCTTTGATGATCTCGAGTGTGAAGTCTTACCCACTATGGAAAAGGAGGACATGATAAGCCACAATGTACCTAGTTTAAAAGACTTGTGTGAGAAAGCTGCAATACAGTATATTGCGGATCCAAGAAATGCCATACAGCTTCTAGAAATCGCTGATTCACTAGGAGCAGATAACTTGAAGAAGCATTGTGAGGTAATCATTTTCTGATTTTTCTTGGTCTCCCAGCTATACACAGGTCTTTATGTTTTTATTTTTTCTGGATGGGGCCCTCAGCATTCTAATTAGAAATACCGACCTAAACTCATCTGTCGATTTTCAATATATTAGAAGTAACTTAAACAACTTAACAGTTATCTATATTGTAACTACCCTGAAAACCTAGAAATTCTTCTACTCACACCCTCTCCCCAACAATAAATTCCTTAGTGGAAGAGGTAGATGCCAAAAATGAGTACTTTCTTGCATCAGAGGCTAAAACTGTCAAAACTTTCATTTCTTTGTACCCCGTTTCTTATTCAGTTTCACATTCTCTCTCTCCCCCCTAAATATTTGTAGCATTCAACCTGAAGTTTACAGTTGGGAAAGAGAGATGCTTAATCTTGATTTATTCTGCTCAGACAAAAGCTCCATTGAAATTCTGTTTCTATATTCCAAAATAACTGGAAAGCTTGTGCGCTATCTACTGATGCATTTTGTTACTACAACTGGTGCTAAATTCTGAAGGAGTTATTTGAGTTAATGACTAATTACGACCTAGGTACTAGATATTCATTATTCATTCGTAAATAGTATCATTTTTATGTCGGTCCAAATAAATGTGTATATACATCAGAGGTACAGGACATAGAAAAAGCATGCATGCATATCCACTCAAAGCTAGACAAACTACACTTAGCCATACGAGTTGAAATGATACTTTGTTGGTCTTCTTGGGTTATAAACTCAAAAGTTACTATCTTGCATCTCCATCATAACAATTCTGACAAAACAAACTGTATTGGGAACTTGTAACAGGAGATTGTTATCCGGAACCTTGATTACATACTTACAGTCTCAACACACAATTTTGCCAATACATCATTGGATATTTTGGTGGACCTAGAAAAAGCACTAGATTCAAGGTCTTCTGAACCATGGAGTTATCGTCGGCTTCCAACTCCAACTGCTACTTTCCCTGCGATTGTCAATAGTGAACAAGATGATAGTGAGAACGAATATCCTAGGACACGCGATAGCTGTGCAAAAAGCCAATCTTCCAAAGATGTTGTTGTGATATTAGATAGTTTTCTGCAACCTAATGACACTGTAAAAGAAGACATTTCGAAACAAATTAGAGCTCTGAAAAAGAAATTGCAACAGATTGAGATGCTAGAAGACAAGCTGTCAGAGGGTCATTCCCTAGATGACCAGCAGATTAGAAAGATCCAGACAAGGGTTACTTTGGAAAGCTCACTTGCTGATCTTGGTGTGCCTATTGAAACTCTGGAGAAAAATTCATCTTCTTCTGTTTCAGTGGATGGAAAAGGAAGTAAAAAGACAGCGTCAAAAAAGCAAAGAAGGAAGAATAAACACAAGGTAGTAGAATTGGAAGAGGCAGGTGGTAATTGCAAAATCAATGATAAACCGGATCCTCGCGGTAGTCTTCTGGACCTTAAAATATCTCCTGTTATGCATAAGGTAAGGATACTTAATGATGATTTCAGTCAATTTCTTATTTTACAAATCAGAATCTTGAATATTCAAGCAATGGGGCTTTATTTTCAAAAGGTGCTATATTTATGTTGAGTAAGATAGTATTCTGGGTCAATTGAGTATGCAAAATTATGTGAATGCACTATTTCCTGTTATCTGGACACTTTGGTTTACAAAATTAAATCAAGTTCTAAGATTGTTTATTATTTTTAATCCATGATATTTCTTGAAACCTATGGATGTGATGTGGGAAAAACTGTTCAAATTACTAATGATTTGTTTCTTAGCTTTCCATAGATACTACTGTACGTCATCTGGGTTGCATTATGGTCCTTTTATATCAGTATTTAATGTGAATATGGAACATTGATGGTGTGGTTCATAATTATACCGGGTATTTTTCAATGTCATTGTGTGTGAATTAGGAGACCACTGATTTGATGCAAGCTTCGGCCAAACCAGTTTCTGATGATTCTGCTACTTCTGTTAAGAAAGATGCTGTAGACATTCAAAATGCTAAGAGCTTATCACGTGCTTCATCAAAGAAGAAAAACAAAAAAGGTGGGCTTTCTATGTTCTTGAATGGCGGTCTGGATGATGTTCCAAAATGTGCTAGCCCACCTCCGTCAGTACTCAAAAATGATGGTCCTGCTTGGGGTGGTGCTAAAATTTTGAAGGGGGCTGCTTCTCTTCGTGAGATACAGGATGAGCAGAGCAAAAGAAAGGATATCAAACCCACAAAATGCAAAGATATTCCCGCAGATGTTTCTGATGACAATAGCAGCACAAAGCTCCTGTTAAGTTCATATTTGCCTACTAATCCAATACCAATGGTCTCACCTCGGATGTCTCAAATCTCTGATACAGAAAGGAATACACCTCCTTGGGCAGCATCTGGGACTCCACCATCTCTTTCTCGTCCTTCCCTCAGAGACATCCAACTACAACAGGTTGGTTTATTGCTATATCAAGTTTTAACATTTATTGCTACTACTGATTTGAACGTATCACACTGGAATTTCTGAATGTGAACATTAACCAGAAGGTTGGTCCCCAGAAAAAGTGAGGTAGAAGGTCAAATTATTTGCATTACTTTGTAGTTTATAAACCACCACACATCACAAAAGGGGAAAAGAACAGATGGGCCATGGGAAGTTCGAAATGAAAGATTAAGTTGTAGGCAGTGAATACAAAACCTTCAATCAATTTCCTGCTTTTACTTGCTCTGTCCTATTTATTTCCTTGCTCTTCTGCCAATAATTTCTTCCCCTTACGTGTGATACATAAACTAGTAGCTGTGCAAGCCCTAAATTCTGATGAGTACTCGATGTACCAATGAATACATGTATGGTCTGTATTGGTAACTCCCATTCTCCTCCCATTTCTCCTTACTGAGCAGTGAAAAATGGAGGGAAAAAAAAAAACTAGTCATTATCACCAGGAAATTTACTTCATGCTAAGAGCTCCATTCCCAATTATGGAACTAGTTCTTTGGATTTCTGATTGTTCACACAGATGACAACTGAATTTAAGTGTTGTATTTTTATTGATTCCCAGGTAAAGCAGCACCCTGTTCTTTCTCACAGCCCGAATACACAAACTACGGGCGTTTCTGTGACAGCTAGTTCGAGTTCGCCGTCAGATTCCAGCAGTAATCGATGGTTCAAGCCAGAGGTTGAAACTCCCTCATCTATCCGTTCTATTCAGATAGAGGAAAAGGCAATGAAGGACCTGAAGCGCTTTTACACCAGTGTCAAAATTGTGAGAAACCCATCATAAAGAAAATTTGCTTGTTCTGTAAAATTGTGCTCATCTTCTGACCCAGTGTTTTACTGTAAATTAATTGTACAGTAATCCCATTGTGCATCCAAGTCTTTTTTTGTATCTGTAGGTAGTTTGGGAATCCTCTTACTCAAATCTTTCATTCCTTGAGGTAGTTAAAGAATAATGGAAGGCAGAACTATTCCAATACTTCTTGTTGGATCCCTCCTTCCACCTAATGATCTTTCATGAGTTAGCCTGGAACAATATTTGATATTTATCCTTTCAGATAATTGTTCATTCTTTTGGTCCCCTTTTTCTCTCTCATTTTACTCCCCATACATGATAGCATATTGACCATCACTGGCATGATCTTCTTAGCTTTTTAGATCTTTTCCCTTTCATTTTTTCCATTTGTTCTTGTTCAGACATCAGTGGATGAAGAATGAGGACAAAAACATGATTCATCTTTTGAATGACTTACAAATGGTACTACTACTTTTAACTAATAATTGACTGAAGTTACTCAGTGGCCCATGTCCATCTCCATATTCCTAGATGCTGATGACTCATGCTCTAAATCCCAATGCCCCAACCCTATTTAGCTTTTGGCTTCAAAAGTATTTTACATCATGGGGGCATAGTGGTGAGGGTTAATTTATGCTGTAGAACTGGATACAAAACTAGTAGTTCAGTTTACCCCTAAATAGTAGAATAGAAAGCTGCTATCAACCTGTGGAATATATATATATATATATATATTGGTTTAGAAAGTCAGATATCTTGTAGTTACTTTGAATTTTGACTAATTCAAAATTGGGAAAATACTTATTTCTTCATACATAAGATTCGAACTGAAACTTTATTTAAGGTAATTAAGTTTCTTCCAATTGGACCAACAACCATTGGTGAATATATATATATATATATATATATATATATATATATATATATGCATATTTATATCACGTGTAAAAATGAAAGTATGTATGAGAGAGTTTTTATTTTTATTTTTTTGATAATTTAGTATTTTTATTAACTAATTTAAAAAAAATTTATGTCTCTATCGTATTCAATAAAAGTACCTAAATAAGAGGAGTGATATCATTGGACTGTCTCCCCTTGCTCTCGCTGGAGAGAGTTTGTGGTGTGGTAGCCTATGAAACCTTATCATGTTTGGTTTTCTGGTAAACACGAGAGATGATTCTTTCTTTTTAGCAGCTTCATCTATCATCATGACTTTTGGACTTTCGTCCATAGACTAGCCAAAACATTATCTTTTATTTGGCCTTCTGTTTATACGAGGACCTCACACATAAAACATCAGCTTTATGGACCAAATAATTCTTGGAAAATAATAATGAAATGCCAAGAAGAATATATATATATATATATATATATATATATGTATATGTATATATGTCCAAGCAATTTGGCAGTGAGACTGATGAGAGAACCTGTAGTAAAAGAAAAGAGAAAAAAAAATCAATCATAGTTGTCGCTTAAAAGTATGAAGGTGGGACATTACTGATGGGATTTTGTTCATTGTTTGTGTCTGGCTATACCCACGACAAATTCGCCTTTGAAGAATTCAATTGGCCTTCAGAGTCTGGCTCATAAATACAAGAGTCAAGACAATAAGATGAGCATTTCCTTATTATTATTATTATTTTTACGGGTCGATTTTAAACAAATTCTGTTATGTTATTTAGTCAAAAATTCTTTAAATATTTGTAATAAAAATAAAAGTTTTTGATCAAATTATATACTAATTTATGTATATGTATAACATATTCTTACTTTATTACTCAACGTTAAAAGATAATAGAAAAATGTATTAATTTAGACATAATTTTATTAGTTTTTTTTATTATTTTGGTCATTTTACTACTGTTTTTTTTTTTAGTCCTTATATTATTTTTTACCGATTTTTTTTTTTTTTTTTGTTCTTTTGAACATATTTTGATTCATTTTTTTTTTATTGAATTAAAATCTTATTACCAGTTTATTCATATTCTAACTTGATTGGAAAAGTTATAAATAGTGTCAAAATAGGTTTGACTGGTTGTAAGGTCCTAACTTGATTAAAAATTAGTAAAAATATGATCGAAAGAACTAAAATAATCATAAAAAAAATATATATATAGATATTAAAAAGGATAAAAATATAAAAATAAGGGACTCAAATAGTACAAAACTAATAAAATAAGGATTAAACGTGCTGGTTTTTTTTTTTTTTTTTAAGATTATATATGAGTGAAGATGATTTAAATAGGTGATCATATTCTCTCTTTCCCTCCTTAGGACCTTTCTATAGTGAGTTAGATTAATGTTGGGTTAAATCTTGATTTGGTACAAGTGGTAGGTAATTTGTGAATGTTATATAAAGTTTTTGACTTCAATATACCAGTTGCGAGCATCAAATAAAAGTTAAAGTGAGATCTTCTTTGAAGAGCGTCAAGTAAGAGTTAAAATGAGGTTCTCTCTAAACAAGAGTTAAGACTTTGTAAACACAACTCGTATCATATTCATAATAGTCACAATAGTAATTTAGAATAACCAAAATTAATGTGGGGATATGAACAAGTGAGGAAACAAAAAAAAAAAAAAAAGAAAAAAAAAAGAAAGAAAAGATAAAAGGGTTAAAAAGAAAAGAAAGAATGTGAAAAAATGTTGTGGGGTCATTGGGAAATTTGAGAAAAGTAAAAGGTTTTGGTATCAGCTTTGATTTGAAAGCCCCATACATATATATATATATATATATATATATATATACATGAAGATTATTTTACATATATATATATATATATATATATATATATATATATATATATTGAGGGATGGAACAGAAGAAACTCAATTATATATATATATATTAATTTACAATTAATATATATATATATATATATATATATAATTGAGATAAAAGGAATTGAATGGAAGAAAGAAACTCCAGACAGCAGACACATGTAAAGGTTAAAGTAATTAGTTTTGGATGTCATGAAGACTGCAAACTGTTCCCCAGTCAATCATATTAATATTGCTCATGCCTTCCACTGCACATACATAAACATATACATACATACATATATATATATAATTAAGAAATTTATTCTTCAATCTTTTAATTATTTGTGTGATTAATCTTTCTTTTTTATTTATTTATTTTTTTTATTTTAACAGATCCTTAATATATAATGAACAGATACACTTAGTCCTTTTTGTGATACATTATATATTTCATATCATAAGGATGTGATGATAAAATATAAGTGTGAATTTATGTATTAATTATCAACTCAGAATATTTTTTTAGTACAATGAGAATGACATTAAGTAGCTGACTTGGATACCATCAAACCTATATATAGTTGAAACACGGACTCATAGATCCGCATTATGATAATAAGTATCTAAATATAGTTAGTCTAGATTAAGGAGTTAAGTGCTACAACTAATTTACCCATAAAATTGGATTAGTCGATAAGAATACTAAATTACTAACAAAATGAATTTTGAATTGCCTAAAATCAATCATTTTGTTCCATCCTTTGTCTTTGGTTTTGTTTTATTTTGTCTTTTTAATAGTAAAAATTAATTTATTTTTAATCTCGAATTTTTTAATTTTAGACTTAATTATAATTATGACCGCTTATATATATAATTGTCAGTCATTAAATTGTAATTGTGACTCAAATTAATAATTTTTTGAATCATAAATAATATTGCTATTAATTGAGACACATTTTTTCATTTGTCTTTGAACAAGTGATGGAAAATTCATATAGAATGGAAAAATATATTCATCATAAAAGAGTGCATACATGATATGTATATATAGTAGTGTAAAATAACAACTACTAAGTACAATATCTATAAAATCTAGTGCTAACAGACTTAACTAACTATCTGAACAAATTTGATATTACAGACTTAATATCCAAAATATCAATAACAGCAAAATATCAACAACAGTCTTAACATCCCCCCCTCAAGCTTGGACTTTACATAGATCAAGTAATCCAAGACAAATAATTGAATGACTCAGCTGGAAGTGGTTTTGTGAACAAGTCTGCAAGTTGTTCTTTACTTGAGATATATTTAGGTAGTATGAATCCCTTCTTATACTGTTCCCTCACGATATGACAGTCAATCTCTAGATGTTTAGTTCTCTCATGAAAAACAGGATTGGCTGTGATATGTAGGGCAGCCTTGTTGTCACACCAAAATTCTATAGGAATAGAATAAGTAATGTGAAAATCTTTAAGTAAATATGAAATCCAAAGAAGCTCACAAACTGTTGAACCCATGCTCCTATATTCAGCTTCAACAGAAGATTTGGAAACAGTAGCTTGCTTCTTAGTTTTCCATGAAACCAAAGCATTACCCAGGAAAATACAATAACCTGTAAGAGATTTCCTAGAATTCGAACAGGAAGCCCAATCTGAATCACAATATGCTTGGATTTTAAAATCTGTACTGGCAGGATAAAATAAACCTTTAGCAGGACAAGATTTCAAGTATTGCATCACATGTATAGCAGCATCCCAATGAGTCTTACAAGGTTGATGCACAAATTGAGATAGTTGTTGAATAGCATATGAAATATCTGGTCTAGAAAGATTCAGATACAACAATCTCCCAATTAACCTTCTGTATTTGTCTGGATCATCAAATAATACACCATCAGCTGCCTTGAACTTGTGACCCTTAGGTAGAGGAGTAAGAACAGGTTTAGCACCTGTTAAACCCATGTCATATAATATATCCAAAATATATTTTCTTTGATTCAAATAAGTTCCT
>JAXGGT010000094.1:3326833-3351260 GCA_035583425.1 Marsdenia floribunda | reverse complement strand
GGATTCAAGGCGAGATTGGTTTGAGGATTTATTTTCTTGACGAAGTTGCGCCTCCGCCACCTCCGCCAATAACTCCATCACCAGGACCGGAAAAGTCCGAACAAAACCCACCAGAGGCAGCAGCTCCACCTGCTTCTGAATCTGAGCCCCCGCAAAAAGCAGAATCTGAAGTACCTGATCAACCTGCAGCAGGAGCAGGAGAAGCTGAAAAAGCAGATGACGAGACAAAGGAACCAACAGCAAATGAAGGACAACCACAAGCACTACCGGTTGACGAGGCACCTGCAGCCGATGCTCCACTACCTCCGGAAAAACAAGAAACCAACGAAGCAGACTTGCCAGTACCTGAGGAACCAAATCCGGTGGACCAAACTCCTCCTCAGCATCCCATACAACCAGAAAACATTGAGCAAATGATGGCATCCATAGCATCAAGATCCATTCCCGATGTCAAAATCAACAACATCACCGCCGGCCCGCAACCGATAAGCCGCGTTTCATCAGTGAGCAGCTTCATGTCCGATCTATCCGAGAGGAGCACGATCGAACGGTCCACATTTGACCTCGTGGAGAAAATGCATTATCTCTTTGTCCGGGTTGTTAAAGCTCGTTCCCTTCCCACCTTTGGCAAACCGGTGGTCAAAATTGCAGTTGCCGGCAGCCACGTCTTCTCGAAGCCGGCCCGGAAAACCACGTTGTTCGAGTGGGACCAAACATTTGCTTTCAGCCGCGATTCACCGGATTCCTCCTCCATCTTAGAGATCTCGGTGTGGGACCCAGTGCATGCCATGTTAGCTAGCACGGAATCTGACGTGGCGGGGCATAACTTCCTAGGTGGGATATGCTTTGACGTGAGTGAGATCCCACTGCGCGACCCACCTGATAGCCCTTTAGCCCCACAATGGTACAGGTTGGAAGGTGGTGGGGCTCACAAGGGAGATCTTATGCTTGCCACTTGGGTTGGTACTCAAGCCGACGAATCTTTTCCCGAGGCATGGAAGACCGATACAGCAGGTAATCCTAACTCCCGCTCCAAGGTTTATCAGTCGCCCAAGCTCTGGTATTTAAGATCAACAGTAATTGAAGCACAAGACATTTTCTCCTTGATGCCGTCAAAAGGATCAATGTTCCAAATTAAAGCTCAATTGGGTTTTCAAGTTCAAAAAACAAAATTCTCCGTCACGAGTAACGGATCTCCGTCATGGAACGAGGATTTAATTTTCGTGGCAGCGGAGCCATTTACGGAGCATCACCTTGTTTTCTTCCTAGTAGCAGTAGAAAACAGCAGGCAACCGAAAGAACAAGCCGTCGTCGTGGGTTTCGCTAGCGTACCACTGACGTCCATAGAGCGTCGCGTGGACGATCGCAATGTGGTTTCCAGATGGTTCACCTTGGAAGATCCTAACCAAGAGAAGAGAATCTACAAAGGTAGGGTTCACTTGAAGCTGTGCTTCGACGGTGGATATCACGTTATGGATGAAGCCGCGCATCTGTGTAGCGACTACCGTCCGACGGCGAGGCAGCTCTGGAAACCTCCTATCGGAACAGTTGAGCTGGGAATTATTGGGTGCAAGAATTTACTTCCCGTGAAAACTGTCAAAGGGAAGGGATCCACAGATGCATATGCCGTGGCGAAGTATGGTAACAAATGGGTTCGAACTCGTACCATTTCCGATAAATTGGATCCTAAATGGAATGAGCAATATACATGGAGAGTTTATGATCCCTCCACTGTCTTGACCATCGGTGTATTTGATAGTTGGGAAGTATTCACATCCGACGATTCTAAAGAATCTATTCGACCTGATTTTCGAATAGGGAAAGTAAGAATCCGGATATCTACACTGGCAACCGGAAAAGTCTACAGAAATATGTATCCATTGCTTCTGTTATCTCAGTCGGGACTGAAGAAAATGGGTGAAATTGAGATAGCAGTCCGATTTGCTCGAACAACGCCCACCCTTGATTTCTTGCATGTTTATTCAAAACCATTATTGCCAATAATGCACCATATAAAGCCACTAGGTGTGGTTCAGCAGGAGGCTTTGAGGACCATAACAGTCAAGATAGTGGCCGCTCATTTGTCCCGGTCGGAGCCACCTCTCCGGGGGGAAGTGGTGACCTATATGTTGGATGCAGATTCACACTCGTTCAGCATGCGAAAAGTACGGGCCAATTGGTATAGGATCATCAACGTGATCGCCGGAGTAATTGACGTGATCAAATGGGTGGACGACACTCGATCGTGGAAGAATCCCACGGCTACCATCCTCGTACACGCGTTGCTGGTAATGCTGGTTTGGTTTCCAGACTTGATAGTTCCAACGATGGCGTTCTACGTATTCGCCGTGGGTGCATGGAACTATAGGTTCCGATCGAGGGCGCCACTGCCTCATTTCGATCCGAAGATCTCGTTAGCAGAGAATATCGACAGAGAAGAGCTCGAGGAAGAGTTCGATACAATGCCGTGCTCGTGGACGAATGATGGGGCGGGAGTACGTGTTAGGTACGATAAACTGAGGATGCTAGGTGCACGTGTACAAACGATGTTGGGGGATTTTGCCACGCAAGGGGAACGTGTGCAAGCGTTGGTGACCTGGAGGGACCCTCGTGCCACGGGGATATTTGTAGGACTGTGTCTGGTGGTGGCCTTAATCCTCTGCTTGGTACCTTCGAAAATGATAGCAATGGCGTTTGGGTTTTATTACTTGAGGCATCCAATATTCAGGGATAGAATGCCATCTCCGGTACTGAACTTCTTTAGAAGACTTCCTTCCCTTTCGGATCGAATGTTGTAAAATCAAGTTGAATCTCACTCAAATGTCACTAATTAATATAAGTTGCAGTATCTCATCTATTTACCGTCCAATTAAGACAAGATCTTCAGATAAAATTTTGAGTTTAAATTTTTTTTTTTTTTTTTAAAAAAAAAAATTATGTAGAAGAAGAGAGGCAAAAACGCAGACAGAGAAAGAAGAAAGAGGGGTCTTGTGGGGAAATTAATTGAGAAGAAACGCACGTACAAGGTGCCTTAGTGCTGACATGGCAGCCTAAGTAATAACGCACATGTGGCATGCGTTAATTAGCTGATTGGATTCAATAACGCACGTCACATGTGCGTTATTGTGTGTATCTGGCAATTTTTTTAAAATTTTAAATTCACATAAAACGCACACGGGCGTGCGTTAACTCTTGAAAAACGCACACCCTACGTGCGTTAAGACTAGAAATATTCACAGAGCCTTTTATAAAAAAGGGGTCAAACTTGACAAAAACCCATATTCAATTTGATTTTAAATAAGTTAAATTTAAAGTGATTATTAAATATCTAAAATTAAGATGCTAAAAATTGACTAATATTATCTTCTTCTTTTTTTTGTTCAGTACGAGGTGTCCTGAATGAGTTTCACCTATGAGGATACCTTTAAGCTATGTTGACATTTAGGCTAATTCCTGCTCGAGCCGAGTAGATTTCTTGCGAGAAGTAAACATTAATACCAAATTTTTAAACGGCTGCATACCTGACTGTGATTTCACTCCTATGATCTCACTTAAGTTAGAAAAGCACCTTACCAATTCACTTTGAGATTCATAAAATCTAACTTTTACTTATAAAAAGGTGTCATTTTAACTTTTATATGATACTCAAAACGAGTATCAAATTTATAACATTGTGTAATATTTACAAGTTATTTATTACTTATACTAAACTAATAGCTCAAAATCTTTTTTACATTTTGGAATATGAATATTTGTTGAATTTTATTTTTATTTTTATTTTCTTAAAAAGAGCATTCCAGAGTGTGGAAATTTTTGCAGAAAGAATATTCCAGAAAAATAAATACTTGTCGAAACCTTAAAATCATTTTCTTCGGGCCATGCTATTTGGAAAATTTCAGTATTTGTTAAGAAAAAGAAGTGCAATAATTTCTTGGGCCTAAAGTGTGGATTCACATTCACTTTTTAGGGGGAGTACTGCACAAATTCCACACATTAATTACTTCAAATACGGCAAGGGACCATTCAGGACATCTTTATCTACTCAATTCGAGCGAAAATTAATTTAAATGTGGATATAATTTAAAAGTATCACTCATAATTAGAATTATTCAAGACACCTCGTATATTAAAAAAAAAAAAAAAAAAACTTCAAACAAAACAAAAAAATATTAGTTTTCTTAAATGATGTCTAGTTCAAAATTTGTGAATAAAAAATAGATATTAAAAAAATTTACTCAAAAAGAAAATTTGACTCAACTTAATTATGAACTAATCAATATACAAATGACTATTGAATATCCAGAGATTAAGAAGCACTTGTTATTATAAATATAGTTCGAAAGAAAAATTGGTCATTTTTTTCCTTATTTTATTAAATTTTCACGATTTTAATCTTATTTTTAAAGTTTTAATTGTTGTGATTATTTTAATCTTTTTCATTATACTTGGTTAATTTTTTATCAAATTTGGAATTTATTACGAATTTTAATCTTTTTTTCATATATTTTAACTTGTTTGATCAAATTATAATAAATACAAATTAGTTGTATGGTCTAAATTTAGTTTCAAAAATAAAAATAAAAATATGATTAAAAGAATTAAAATCGTGACTTAAAAATAGTATGGAAATAAAAAGCTAAAAAAAAAAAAAAAAAAAAAACTAAAATTATAAAATATTATTAATACAACGACTGACACATTTTCTTATATAAACAATTAAAATTGCATTCTAAACAAGCAACATTCGGGAAAATGAATTACGAAATAATGATAATATATGCACTGTTTGGTAATTTCAATTTTTCAAATATTTTAAAGGAATTTTTTTTTAAAAAATTTCAATTTATATTTAATTTACTTTTTTTAATTATATTATATATATATTATATTTATATGTTTATGATATTAAATTTTATAATTATCTAATTTAGATATTTTAATTAATTTTTAAAAATAATTTTTTTGAAGGAAATGTAATTATGTACTATTATCTGATTTAGTTATTTTAATTAATTTAATTTTTTAAATTATGTACTATTGTTTTAAAAAAAATAAAAATAAAAATTATCTATTTAATAATAGATATTCCTCTCTGACATTTTCTTTTCCAGATACGCCATGCCAATCCAAGGCCGTCTTGAGAAGAACTGTCTTTTTTAAAAAAAATAAATAAATAAATAAAATAATTTATTAATTAATTAAAGAAGAGACAAAAGAAATTCCTCTGTCGGCAGCAATAATTTCAGGAATGGAAAATTATAATAGTTTAGTGCACGAAATATTTTGAATAGATTTTAATTATAGACGGCACTTTTAGGTCATGTTAACATTCAGACTCATCGAGTAGAAAATTATAAGAATCTCAAAGGGAACAAGTCTGTTAGAATCAGACAAGCATTCACTCAAAGGTTTGACTATTAAATAAAAGTTTTCCGGCAAAGTAAATTTTGACTAATTGTTATATATATATATATATATATATATATTAATACTAGCGGTCGGCCTAACATTAGTTATTTTATTTTTTGTAGAATTTGTTATACATAAGAAATAATTTTAAAATGAAATTTTATACAGATTTTATGAATAATATGAATTAATTATTATGGTAAATTTAGGGGAAAAAAACGATTATTATTATTATTATTATTTAGTATTTAAGTTGTTTTTAAATATTTAAAAACTCGAAATGTGAGAAATTTAAAAGATAAATAAAAAGAATTTAGAGTAAATTAAGATATGATGAATACATGAGTATGAAAATAAATTGATCTGTAAATGATTTTCAATGAAATTTTTAATAATTATGAGTTTATTTTTCTTGAAAATATGATATTTCGTTCTACGTTGTAAATATGTGATATAAAATATAAATATAAGTTTAGATATTTATTGTTAATTCGGGATTTTTTTTTTTTTTTTTTTTTTTGATACAATAAGAACGTACGATACCAAGTAGTTACTCGTGTGAATACTCACATGTCTAAGTCGTGACAGTTAATTGTAACTATGAATACTTAAATCCATGTTTATATTTCATAACACATATGTATTTTTAGGATAATAATAGCAACAAGATTACCGTTGCTATATATATATATGGTGTACATATGTATAAATATAAAATATTTATGTTCATTTTATACTGAAATGACTATTTTACCCTCAAAGGATTTTATCTAATTATTCCCTAAGTCCCATATTGGAAAACTACTTATTTTAAGACAAGTCTCCTATAAAAATTATTAATGTCTTCCATTTAAGATAAATGCATATAATTCTCTTTGCTATTAAAGTTTGACCTCAAGGACAGACCTCTAACTTAAGTATCGGAACCTTTTTTGGGTGGATTACCTCATTCTCTCATCTTTTACAAAGACACTCGAACTACTCAGACAGAAGACTAGTAAGAAGGAAAACCTTTCGACTATATCAATATGTATATATATATATATATTCTAGTTGTAGTTGACAACTTTGAATTATAGCATGTATGAAAATTAATCGAGGGACAGGAAAGAGACAAAAGCAAAAGTACAAAATTTCAAGTAGTTTTATAGACATGGATGTGGTGATATTGATCTCTCTTTAGTGTAAGAGATAGTTCTGATCGGCCCAAAAACACTCATTTGATGTGCCTGCTTGTGTTGATCCTTAACTTTGATAGTCCATTGTTTTGACTTATTTTAACTTTTTTTTTTTTTTTTTTTGTTTGCGAAGTGAGAGATCATGAGTTTAATTCAACGTAAAACAATTTTATATGATATTTTTGTCATGAATTATAATTTTATTATTAAATTTTAATGATTTTTTTTTTCTCGCTAATAGAATTAATAATGCAAAAATTATATACAAGACAATATTTCACCAAAATTTAAGTGAATAATATTTGATATTATACATAAATTAAGAAATTATTAAAATAAAATACAAAATAAACAATATATTCTTAAAACTATTTAATTTTTTATTAAGATAATATATTAAATAATTTTTTTTTAAATAACAATAAACATCTAATTAATTTTAAAATAACGACGAATATTTTAAAATAATTAAAATAGAAAAAGAAATTAAACATAGAATTGCTATTATTATTATTTGAAAGGGAGAATGAGAAGAAAGCTTTCATTTCAACTATTGCACCATATAATAACCATAATTAGGGATGGTAACCAAATCGAGTGTTTACATCTTGTTTCTACTCTTATCAACAATAGATCAAAATCATTATTATGATGGTTATAATTTTATTTTGAAAAATTAGTTGATTTAGTCTTAGAATTATTTACTAGCAGTCGATTCAATCTCATTTTTATTTTAACTTTATTTTATTCTCAATCAATTTTTGAACTTACAAATTGGTCCGTTAATAGGTTTTTCACTAATAAACCTATAATTTATTTTAAAAATAAGAAAAGTAAATTTAGAAATACAAATAAAACTTAATTTTAATTACTTCCAATTCTTCAATTTCTAAATTACTTTTTTGGTCTTCCTATTTCAAACTCCAAAACTCATCATCATCATAATTTTTTTTTCAATTTTTACTTCCTCAGTAACTTTGGTTGCCATTTTTAATCTCCATCGATGATTGTTATCTAAATTGTAAGTGAAATGCGTGAACATGTTACATTTTTTTATTTTTATTTTTTCGTCTTTTATATTTTTTTCGCTTTAAAATCTTTCTTGGATGAATATTCTTAATATTTTATTTCCTAATATTTAGATTGCATTATTTTATATTATTCTTAAAACATCTTTTTTTTGTCTCTCATATTTTTAAGAATTTCTAGTGTGTGTTTTTTTTTTTTAATATATTATATATATTACTAAAGAAATTTCTTTAATACCATTTATTTCTAAAATTCAATTTGTTTCACATTTTCTGTTTTTCTTCACAAATATTTTTTTATTTTATTTTTATATTTGGAACATAAAGATTAAACAGTTTCATTAATATATATATATATATATATATATATATATATATATGAGATTTTTATTTTATATATTAAAAATTTTTTCTATCATGCTCCTTGTATTAAAAAAATCGTTAACTTGGTAGAAAAATCTGTTGAAAAGGATCAATTTGTAAGTTAAAAAATTATTTGATGATGAAATAAGCAAAAAAAAAAAAAAAATTGAGACTGAATCGATTGTTCGTAAATAATACTCAACCAACCAATTTTTTTTAAAAAAAAAAAAAAAAAAAAATTAAGACAAGTATTAATCATTCATCGAGAAACAAAACACGTGGGCGGCTGTTGTTGGCGCACTGGATCCATCTTACGCGCAAATGCCTCAACTGGCTGCTCCGCTTTGTTCGGGCCGGGAGCACAACCAAAATTACTTTAAAAGTAAAAAAAAAAAAAACACCCTTTCAGTCGCCATTTTATTATGCAATGAATAAATCTTGTCTCAAATCAAATGTTATAAACATCTTTTAAAATATTATTTAAAATACTAATAGAAATAAAATAATTAAATTAAATTTTACAATCAAAATTTTATTTTTAATTAAATTAATATTTATAATTTTAAAAAATTAAAAATTATAATCATATAGAAAGATATATATATATATATATATATAATTAAATTCTTCTAAAGCATTTTTCTACTTATTCAAAATAATTAAAAATATTTTAGCAAATTTTTATTTTTAATAACTATAATTTTTTATTTTTTTTAAAAAAAATTACAAACATCGAAAAAAAAAAGATAACCATGTTAATTTTTTTATGAATTAATTAAATTAATACATGTCTCATTTTTATTACTATTTTAAAAAAATATCTTAAAAAAATGTCCTAAAATATCTGTGCGTTATGTTGAACATTCGTATCTTATAAGTTTTTCATAAAAAGAAAATTATATATATATATATAAGTGACAAGATTGATTTATTTATTTCAATTGAATATAATATTTATATAAAACCTTAAAAGATAGTTTATACATAAAATTTTAATTAAAAATAATTTAAAAATTAATTAACTTTAGAAACATTTTAAATAAATTAATATTATTTTTAATAAATACTTACAAAATTTTTAAATTTAAATATAAAGGTATTTAAATAAAATTTTTATGTTTCTTTTATTATTATTAGAATAGTGATATTCAATGTAGGACAAATATTTAATTTGAAGCTTTAAAACAAAACGATGGATAATAGGAAAAATAAAAAGGATAATACATTCATTGTCTACGTGGAAAATTTCGCAATTAAAAATAAAATATAAAAGATTTTTTTTTAAAAAAAATATTAACCACTTAATTATTATAAAAAAAATAATTATATTGATAATATTTTTAATATTTAAATGACTACATACAAATTTATCTTTTCAAATAAATATTAAAATAATCATTTAAGTTATCTTGAATCATCAAAATTAGATTTCTAAGTGTGCATTAGTTAAGTTATTTCCGAACGTATTTTTCATTTATGGATAAACACAAAGTGTTTTTTTTTTTTTTTAAATCCACTTAAATTCTATGTTTTATATATATATATATATATTCCCTTTTTTTTTGTTTTAAAATAAAATATTCAATTATGATTTAAAAATAATAATAATAGGAATTGGACGTTGAAGAATCATTTCTAATGTACTTTCTTTACTTGCACATTAAAAGAAATCGATGAATTTCTTACTTGTGGGATTAGAAATTTAAAATAATTTTTTTAATATCTCTTACTTAATACTTAACAATTCATACTTATTAATTATTCTTATTTAAATAAAATAAAATTAAAAAATATTTTAATATTTTTAACCAATTTCTTTAAAAATAATATATAATTGTTATCTGTAATAAGTAAAAAAAATTGGAAGGAATAGTTAATGATATGACTATATAGGTTAAGAAAATATAAATGTCATAGATGAAGGAAATTAATTTATTGGTAAGATATTTTTAAATAAAATATATTTATTTTCTTAAAAATTGAATACTTTTTTTTTTTTTTATTTGTCATATAAAAAAATTCAGAGCAATATTTATAGATTTTTCTCTATATCCTTACAATTAATATTTATAAGTAATACTTATTAATTATTTTTTTAATAAAATAATGAGAACTCAATAGATCTTTTAGTCTTTCTTAGTTAAAATATTTTTATTTTTAGTTTTTGTATTTTTTTAACAAAGATTTAAAGTCTATAGACAAGTAAAAACAAAGAAAAAGAATATTTACTTTTAAACATTTCAAAAAAATAAAGATTTGTACAAAGAGATTAAACAAGGTTTTCTTACTTAGAAAATAAATGTCATATGTATTCTTTTCCTCTCTTTTTTTTCCCACTTATAACGAGATAATCTTTCACTCCTTTAAAAAATATTAAATTAAATATATTTTTTATTTAAAAATTCAAATAATATATATTTTTTCTTTTATAAAAAATAATTAATAAGTATTAATTATTATACATTGTGTGAAGGGTATTAAGGATTAAAAAATAATAACAATCTCCCCCACATAACAATGTAAAGAAAAAAAATATTTTACTTAAAAAAGTTAATTTTAATATATATATATATATATATATATATTATTGTGAAAGCTTATATAATTTAATTACATTTTGTCAAGATTCAATGTAACATTTAAAAAAAAAAAAAAGTTAAAAATAAAATCATTACGAGTCGATCCAATTATTTTTTAAAGAAAGAAAAATATTTATTCATAAAATTATTATTATTAAGTTGTAATACAAATTATTAAGTAACTTAGACTCCTTTTGGATTGAAACTTTTTTTTTTTTTTTTTTTTTAAATGAGGTATATTTGTTTAGACACCATCTGACAGGTTATTGTTCATGTCTCGCCACTTAGCAAAAAATATATTCAATAAATATATATAAATATAAAAACTCCAATAACAATATCATTATAACACTTAATAAATTCTCACCTTACTCCACGTTTTTCGCAATTTACTCAACTTAATTTGAAAAAAAAATGAGCAAACTCAAAAAAAAAATTCCAATCTAAATACACCATTAAGAATTATAAATGTTATACAAAATCTCAAATTCTATACTCATTATGAGCACTATCTCAAGTAACAGAAAGAGTTAGACCCTATCAAGCACCGTTAAGACTGAATTTAAATTAAATCAAAAAAAAATATTAGAATTTTAAAAAAGAATTTCCTGATTTCTCTCACTTATCCATTTAAAAAGCCAAAATATATATATATATATATATAGAGTGCAAAAATGAAGTTTACCGAGTGAGCTTTCTACTGTAATAATTCCCGAGTTGTGAATAAGAAGAAATTACTTCTGCTTAAGAAGTGCTAATCCGATAATGTAAGAGGATAGGGTTGTTAAAATTAGCAGTAATATAATTGTCTAAATTTTAAAGTGGGATTCGAAATGAATGACGTTAATGCTTCTGGGAGAATAAGGATAAGATTTTGAATTTGATTCACGTTCACATTTTAGTTATGTGTTATAATTTTAAGAATTTTTTTTTCCTTAAAATCTTTTCCAAGTTTTTGTAGTCTTAAAGTTTCCTTTTATATATATATATATATATTTTTTTTAATATTAGTTACGGTTAATTCGTATGGTCCGTTGAATCTTTGATGATGATGATAAGCTAGCTAGGCTGGACTGATACCCACATAAACAGTTGACCAATACTGATTAGAGAGAATCAAGCAAACATTTTTTTTTTTTTATTTTTTAATTTTTTCTTTCCTATAAATTCTTCCTTAATCCATCATCTTTTCCCCCACGATCTTCTCCAAAAGCCCCCCATCCCCTCTCCCCTCTACTTTTCTTTCTCTCTTTCTCTCTCCACACGAATAAGTGATTTTCTTGTGTGTGAGGAACTGCATTCTTGTAAGTTTCATTCTTTTACTTTTGATCAGAATTCATGGGAATGGAGTAAAGACTACTCTTTGAGATATATTCATCCATCAACATTAATGTATTGAAATTTGTTGTGTCGGTGTCTGGCTTTTTTTTTTTTTTTTTTTTTAAGTGCATTTTATTGAGGAATCGTGATGATCATCTTTCTAGCGCCATTTTCCATTTTCCCCCTAAAGATTTCTTGTATTCTACTGTTTCTCGAACCAACCCGACATTGATTTGACTTCTTGAGATTTTACAGCCCATGACAGAAAGTTACACGTCTGGACATGTGAACTTGATTGCGCGTCCAGCTTTCTATGTAATATTTAGGACAGGGCAGCAAAAGGATTTCTTGAATTTCTGTCATTCCTCTCTGTTTCATCTTTTTTTTTTTCTTTTTTGAGAAGGTCCTCTCTGTTTCATCTGTTTTATATATGCTTTGCTTTTTTTATCATCCATTTGGAAAATTCTGATGTATTCTTGTCATTGTGAAGGGTGGTATTGAAAAAAGAAAAAAGCACAAGCACGGTAGCCATGGCGAAACATTCTTTCTTTTCGATTGGGATTTTAGTTTTCTGCTGTTTGGCAGCAGTCTTGGCAGAGGAAGGTTCCAAGTCCAAGTACATGGCTGCATACAAAGATCCTAAACAGCCAATAAATGTCAGAATCAGGGATTTAATGAGTAGGATGACCTTAGCAGAAAAGATTGGCCAAATGACACAAATTGATCGTACTGTGGCATCAAGGAAGGTCATGAAGAAATACAATATTGGTATGTAATGTAAATCACCATTAAGTTTGTTATTTCTTTTACCATAAAAGAGTTTACACTGCTGATTGGGGGACGGGGGGGGGGGTGTATTCTTGAAACACAGGGAGTATATTGAGCGGTGGAGGCAGTGTTCCAGCCAAACAGGCATCTCCAGAAACCTGGGTTAACATGGTCAATGATTTCCAGAAGGGTTCTTTATCTACAAGTCTTGGTATACCTCTGATATATGGAATTGATGCCGTTCACGGCCACAATAATGTGTATAAAGCTACAGTTTTTCCTCACAACGTTGGACTTGGAGCAACTAGGTTTGTTTTCTTTCGATCCGTTAATGTAAATTTGTTAAATTAGGTTAAATTGTCACCTACTCTAAAAAGCTTAAGCCGATAGAGAGGGCTCAGAGGGGTTAAATTTATCCTCTTAACACACCCCTTCACGTGTGGGCCGATCACAAATTTATTTTCTTAACAAGGTTTAACACGTGCACAATAATCAATAAATGGGGCAACAGTAGGGATTCGAACATAGGACCTACTGATAGAGAGGGGTTAAATTTATCTCTTAACAAAAATTTGTTCTTTCGCTGAAGCCAGCAAAATATTACTGACCGAATACCTCTTCCTTGTCTATATGCCATTTTATTGTTTGGACACGATTGAAAATTGTGTCTTTTTATCCTCATTTCAAGAACAAGAAAGCTCGAGATCCCCCTGATGACAATCTTAATTATTATTGCTTTTCTTGATATTGAACAGAGATCCTGAACTAGTGAAGAAGATTGGTGCAGCTACTGCTCTGGAAGTGAGAGCTACAGGGATACAATATGCTTTTGCACCTTGTATCGCGGTAATTATATTGGTTCATTTACAGTAGCATTATTCAGGTGAGAATACCTTGAAAAATGATAAAATGTTTTAACTTTTTTTTTGAATTTTTGATCATATTTCCTGTGAGCAGGTATGCAGAGATCCAAGATGGGGTCGTTGCTACGAAAGCTACAGTGAAGATCCTCAAATAGTGCGATCAATGACTGAGATTATACCGGGATTACAGGGAGACATCCCTTCGAATTCAAGGAAGGGTGTCCCTTATGTGGCTGGACAGTAAGTTCTTGAATCTTGCTTGCTATATACAAATTCTTTTTGATGTATTTTTTGAGCATGACCAAAATTGGGCAATTATGGTCCATTTTCTCCTCTGTTTGCCATCATTCTCTCCACCATAGTCAGTTGAAGCTTATCACAAGTGTGGTTTTAGTCAATGACTAGATATTTTTTTTGGTAATACTGGTCCTGATTCATGTATTCTTCTGGAGCATTAGTTGAAAGGGACATTCTGAAAAAGGCTTTTTGCTTATTGGAGCTGAATTCCTTTACCATGAAAAATCTGCATCTCCACTTTGAAAGTAACCTTTCCATATATGTATATATAGTGCCCACTTCAATTAAGTAACCTTTCCATATATATATATATATAGTGCCCACTTCAATTATGTGATACATTAAGCTAAGAAAAGCCTGCAGAAATGTATAATTTGAGACAACAGAAAGGCCAAATTTCTACTCTAGATTCTAGTTTTGACTTTGCTGCTGGTGGTGGATAATGTTTTTGCTTAACCTGTCCAAATCCAAAATAGAGTTCAATACCTTAACAATTTCTTGATCATATATGTACACATATATATATATATAATTGCTCTTCTGCAGAACAAAAATTGCAGCATGTGCGAAGCATTACGTCGGTGATGGAGGAACGACGAAAGGAATCAATGAGAATAATACAGTGGTGAATGCACACGGACTGTTTAGTATCCACATGCCAGCCTATTATGATTCCATTATTAAGGGTGTATCGACTGTCATGATCTCATATTCAAGTTGGAATGGAAAAAAGATGCATGCTAACAGGCAACTGATCACCGGTTTTCTCAAGAATAGATTGAAGTTTAGGGTAAATAACTTTATCCTACCTGCTAAGCTATCCATCCAATATCCCTTTTGTTCCTATACGCAACAAGAAAAATCAGTATGGATTACTAATTAATTCTTAGAACGGTTTGGTTGGTTTCAGGGGTTCGTGATCTCGGACTGGCAAGGAATTGACAGGATTACTTCCCCACCCCATTTGAATTACACTTATTCTATTCTTACTGGCATTACTGCAGGCATTGACATGGTTGGTATTTAGTTTCTTCACGTGCATATAAAGCTAAAGGAAGAGAAAACATGCATGCTCATTGTTACTGTATTTGCAGATAATGGTCCCTTACAACTACACTGAATTCATCGATGGCCTAACCTCACTGGTGAAGAACAAATTTGTTCCCATGAGCAGGATTGATGATGCAGTGAGAAGGATTCTGAGGGTGAAATTCATGATGGGCCTGTTTGAGCATCCATTGGCTGATTATAGCATGTCCAAGTACCTAGGAATCCAGGTAAAGATCAAAATGAGGATACATCATACATATATAGTCAGTCCTTCAGCCCTGCATGCCTGAAAAACCACATCATGGAACAAACAATATTGCTAATGTTGCATTATTGTTAACACAAACAGGATCACAGAGAACTAGCAAGGGAAGCAGTGAGGAAATCACTTGTGCTGCTGAAGAATGATGCAACTGCAGACAAGCCATTGATACCCCTGCCCAAGAAAGCATCCAAGATACTTGTAGCAGGAACACATGCTGACAACATTGGTTATCAATGTGGTGGGTGGACAATCGAATGGCAGGGTCTCAGTGGCAACATTACTAAAGGTGGTGCTGCACAGATCAGTTTTTCCGAAAATTAGTATTTTTTATATAAATCTTCAAACACCATTACATATTTCACTTGTCTAATGCATTGCCAACCAAACAACCAACAAACAGGTACTACAATCCTAACAGCCATTAGAAACACTGTGGACGGCAAAACGGAAGTCGTATACTCAGAAAATCCCGACTCTGAACTCGTGAAATCGAACAAGTTCTCCTACGCCATTGTCGTGGTGGGAGAGCCACCGTATGCTGAAACATTTGGAGACAACTTAAACCTGACGATCCCAGAACCAGGACCTAGCATTATCAACAACGTGTGCAGCTCAGTGCAGTGTGTAGT
Organism: Marsdenia floribunda; assembly: GCA_035583425.1. NCBI lineage: Eukaryota > Viridiplantae > Streptophyta > Magnoliopsida > Gentianales > Apocynaceae > Marsdenia > Marsdenia floribunda. The sequence goes on along the minus strand of JAXGGT010000094.1, from coordinate 3,335,511 downwards.
TGTTCTAGTCACCGGTCGGCCCGTGGTGATTCAGCCATATCTTGATAAAATTACTGGTCTTGTAGCTGCATGGCTTCCGGGAACAGAAGGCCAAGGTGTTGCTGATGTCCTGTTTGGTGACTACCCATTTACTGGAAAGCTTTCAAGAACATGGTTCAAGACTGTTGATCAATTGCCAATGAATGTTGGAGATAAGCATTATGATCCCTTGTTCCCATTTGGACATGGCCTTACTACAAAACCCCACAATTATTAAAATCAAGGCTATTGATTTTGAGCTTCAATAAAAGCGTTTAAATTTTATTTTATTTTTTTCTTTTTAAATGTTAATTCCTTTACCTAGAAGTTTTCCTTTTTCTCTAAATAAAAATAAACGATCTTGCCGGAATACACCCTCAATGAAAAGGGCTTTGTCGCCCCTATTTTTAGTGGGTTTCAAAACCTTTTATTCTTGGAAAGGAAAATTGGCCAGTTTAGTCCTCTAACTATTTTCATTAATTAACATAACTCTATAATCTCTTTTTTTTTTTAAACTTGTTAAGTCCTACATCTTTTTACGAGCAGCTTGTTAAGTCTTTTTGGCTAAAAATTTGAATTTTTCGGCCAAAATTCATCACGTGTCGAGCACGTGATGATTTTTTAAGGGCAAAATCGTCTTCTTAAGTACTATAAAGTATTGGTCAGAAGGACTTAATAAGCGGCTCCTAAAAAGATATAGGACTTAATATGTTAAAAAAAAATTGTGAATTTATGTTAATTAATGAAAATAGTTAAAGGACTAAACCTATCAATTTTCTTTCTTGGAAAAGATTGTTCGAATCAGAGAACTAATAGCCCTAGCCCCTATAATGGGCTAGTCCTCTCATCTGGCCCATTTAGATGCAATTTCCATGCTTGATAAAATTGGAGCCTTCCACGTCCAAATGACAAACAAATTGACTTTCTATTAAGAATGTAATCTTATGAATCGAGGAGTTAGTGTTACCAGAGTTTACTTTCTAAAGGTCTAACTTAATTCTAAATTAATTCAAATTTAAAATGATTATCGAATAACAAGAAATTTATATTAAAAAAAAAAAAATTAAAATCTTCAATTTTATTATTATTATTTTTTTCAAAAATTTTTTAGAGTGTATTTGAATTGGAACTTTTTTTTCAATTTTTCATTCAAACTCAAAAAAAAAAAAAAAAAAGGGTGTACTTTTTTTGACACCATCTGACATGACACTGTTCATGTCTATCTATTTGGCAAAAAAATTAATAAAAAAATCATTACACTTAATAAAAAATATATAAATATATATCAATTTAATAACAATATTATTATTACACTAATAAAATATATTATTTTTGTCTCTCACTTACTAGACAACTTCTTAACATGTCATCACCTTACTCCTCGTTTTTTACACTCCGCTCAACTCTTTTTGAAAAAGATGAGCTTTCTCAAAAAAAAAAAAAAAAAAAAAGTTTCAATCCAAAAACACCCTTGTATTTCTAAATCTTTCACTTATCATGAATGATAAATCATTTGTAAATATTATATGAAATTCTTGTTTCAAAATAAGACATTTTTTCACGAGCAAGAATCAAATTTAAATTTTATGAACACTATTTGAGATAAATTCAGATTAATTTTAAATATTAGATAGTCTAACAGAAAAAAAAAAAAAAAAAAAAAAATCAAATATGTAACAAACATGCACTTACAATTCAACTAATAACTATTCCACTTATACAGTAAACTTTTGGTGTAATCTTTCTTAAAATTTGACATATGCATTTTTTTAATTTATTTTTACTATATATTATAGGTAAATTGGAAACATTCAGCCCTTAACTTTATAATTTGTGTAACTTAGGTCCCTAATGATTTTTTTGAAAAACTTAAATCCCTTAACTTAATAAATGGTGTATAGTAGGTCCTTCTGTTTAATTACTAATGGTCAACCGTTAGTCAATGATATTTATTTTTTTAAAAAAAAAAAAAAAAGATAAGGGCTAAAATTGGTAACTCACAAATAAAGCCTAAATAAAGCCCTAAATTACCTATAAAACTATATCCCCCAAAAATTTACGTCAATTTTTCAAAACTCACTCTGACTATTTACCCAAATTTTTGAGTAAAAATTTGTCCAATTAATATTCGAAGTTGTCCATTGATAAAAGGAATCTCCTTCAAAGACTTATTGCAGTAAGTTTTTTTTTTTTTTTTTTTTAAATTTACTTTTTTATACACCCAAAGGGGGAAAAAGATAGAACTGAGCAACATTCTTGAAAATTTTTTCAAGAATCAAATAAAGGATTGTGGACTGAGAGTGATAGAGAAAAAAAAGAAAACGGAGAAAAAAAAAAAAATTATTGCAAGAATGGCAGCAGCTACTGTTACTGCTACAATGGGGGACTTGCTCTGGTTCATGTTGTGGTAATAACATAGCTGTGAGCAAGCCATTACTCAAGGCTTCTGATGACGATAAATGGTCCTTTCTTGAAGGTTCTTCTGAAGATTCCGAAAATTTCTTTTAGAATCCTTTAACTGAAATTTTGACTTTCTTTCCTGCAAGACAAAAGCCAAAATGGTGAAAAGACCCTTAGGGCCCTTCGATACTTAAGTCAACAAAGGATAAAGAAATCAAAATAAAAATAATCAAAATGAAAGGGTTCAGAACATCATATCTTTCCCTGAGTAATAATACAAATATAAAAAAGAGAAAAGTCAAAATAAAATATTATAAAATAAGATGTGGAATAAATAAAATTAAATATTCTTAATCAACCAATATTATATATAATCCTTATAAAAACTGGGCCCTTGATATTACTTGGGCTTACATTATTTCTGGGCCCAAATTCAAGTTTGGGCCTTTATTATCAGCTTCCTTGGAACTGAGCTTGGGACTGGGCTTTGTGACGTCTTAGTAGAGTGGAATCAAGATTTCGTGCAGATCTAGTGACTCTTAAGGACTAAGATGCCTCCTTCAGGTCTTTCTGCTCCATTTAAGCCTTCTCTTCAACCTATGGCTTGTATTTTTCTCTTCGAATATTAATCGGGGAAATATTTACTGTGAAATTTGGATAAATGGTGAGATCGAGTTTTGGAAAATTGACTGTAAATTTTTGGCGAAAATGGTTTAATGGGTAATTTAGAGCTTTATTTGTCAGTTATCAATTTTACCCCTTATCTTTTTATTTTTATTTTTTAAAATAAATATCATTAACTAATGGTTGACCTTTAGTAATTAGACAGAATGATCTACCATACACCATTTATTAAGTTAAGGGATTTAAGTTTTTTAAAAAATTCATTAGAGACCTAAATTACACAAATTATAAAGTTAAGGGATGAAGGTTACTAATTGCCTATATTATATTCATGTCAGAATTTTACAATAAATTGATATTTAATGGTATTTAAGAAAATAAAAATTGAATCTAAAATTTATAATTGTTTAAATAAATTAATAATGCTCGGTTATTAAAGATGGCAACTGGATTTGTGGAAATTCCTTTCCTATCTCCATCTTCATCCCCTATTCCCACATATGTTCCCCATTCTATTCTCATCTCTTACGATTTTCATACCATCCTCGCTCTGTTGGGGTCTTTGGGGATGGGGATCCCACAGAGATTTCTCACAGCTTAATATCTTTAAGAAATTTTTTGTTCTTTATAATTTTTTGAAAAATAAAATTAAATATTAAATATTAAAATAAAATTTCAAAATTCAAATCTTTTGAAACAGATAAAGTAAATTTTTTTTTTTAAAAAAATATTACTGTCAATTTATCATAAAATATGTAATTATAGAAAAAAAATATAAATTAATTTTAAAAATAATTATATAAATTATTAATAGAGTTAAAATATATAATTAATAATTTCTCAAATCATTTTCATCAATATCATGACGTATGGTTGCAAAATTATTAAAAATATTATATATATATATATATTTTTGTGGGGGACAAGGAGGGATCAAAGATGACCATCTTTGTCTCTATTATTAATAGAGTTAAAATATATAATTAATAATTTTTCAAATCATTTTCATCAGTATCCTGACGTATGGTTACAAAATTATTAAAAATATTATATATATATATATATATATATATATTTGTGGAGGACAAGGAGGGATAAAAGATGACCATCTCTGGCTCTATTTCCTATTTTTTTCCTGAATCACCGTCCTTATTCTTGAACCCACTCAAAGTGGTAATTTCTCGATCAAAATAAAATTAGTATACGGGTTCTATATAAAGTATAATTTTAATTGTCGTTATCATTTTAAGACCGTATCAATTGAATATTTATTCCTTTAAAAGTAAAAATTAGGTGTTTAAATAGAAAGATTTATTATAATTATTTTTCATTTTGAAAAGGAAATTAAAAAAGGGATATGGATAAGAAATTATGGTTAAACGGCTTTCCTTAAACTTGTGGAAGTGACTCATCTTGATTTCTATTTACAGAAAATATATATATAAAAAATTAACAAATCCAAGTCATGACATGGCATTATTATCCATTACCTGTAGTAGTAATTGGACGGTTGAAGCAAATGGGACGCCGCACCGAAAGAGGGAGGAACTCCGAATCCGTGTTCTCCGGCTACCATCGCCGCCGCCTTACGTTGACTTTTATGCTTTTTTTTTTTTTTTGTTTTTTCTGTTGATGAATGAGATGATGATTTTTTTTTTTTTTTTTTTTTTTTTTTTTTTTTTTTTTGATGAATAAATGAGATGATCAGTTGAAAAGGAAGAGGATAAGCTTTTAATTTTTCTGTCCAGGACGGTTGGTAGTCTGCTCGGACGTCTTCGTCGAGCTTTTATTTCTGACGATTCAAAGCCGGCCCCATCATTTTTATTTTTATTTTTTTATTTTTTATTTATTTTTTTCTCTTTATCTACGTGCTCGCATCTGCAAATAAGAGTACTGGTAAAAGAAGGAAACAAAACAGGCAGTTGTCAGTTTTCACTTTTTCTTTTTTAACGATAAATACCTGTAAAATAATATTCACATTTTTTTTTTTAAGGTCTCTAATTGATAAATTGATAAATTGACGTTTCAATTTTAAATTATTTTTTATTAAACAAATAGATATTTAATTTTTCTTTTATATTTAAATTTTCATGTTTTATAAACGAAAGTTAGTTATTTTAGTTTTTATTGTTTTGATTTTTTTTTTATTCTCATATTATTTTTTTCCTGGTTAATTGGTTTTTTTTTTTTAATCATATTTGTAATAATTTCTTATTAAGTGCCTAGTTCATACTTCTTTTAACTTAACGATTTAAAAATTATTAGACAAAAAATTTAAAACTCATCATAAAATCTTAATTTGATTAAAAAAAAATTGGTTAAAATATGATTAAAAAAAAAATGGGACAATATATATATATATATATATAATATAAATGAATAAATGACCAAAGCCGTAAAAAAAAAATAATAGAAACTAAATTGACTAATTTTCCTTTTATATATAACATTTTTAATCTTTAAAATTATTTTTATTTAGAACCAATAAGTCCTCAAAATTATAAGAATTAATTCATCCAAATAAAAATAATATCAAGGTCAATTCATCTTAACGGAAAATAATTTAAGAATTAAAGATTTTTTTTTTTTTTTAATTTTTTTAAAAAAGTTAAAAATAAAATAAAGAAACCCCAATTGTCCAAGCCAGCCATCAAATTAAGGACACAAAAGTCAAAAAGAAAAATGTAGAGACATGTCTATAAATCATCGACATTTTCTTTCAATATCACATGTTTTTAACCTAACCGTAAATTGGTAAAATACTCTCTTAATTTGGATAAAAATTATTGATTTTTTTTTTAAAAAAAAAAAATTTTAGAATATTTTTACCTTTGAAATGTCTTAAACTTATGACATTTCGAATCATAAACGAGACTGCTACCCACAAAATGAAGCTAAGTCTTCTTGACTAAAAATTATTGATTTGAAATCTCACTTACAAATGCAATTATTATTATTATTATTTTACTTCCCCCTTTTTTAATTACTTTTTCTCTTTATCTACGTGGCGTGCAGGTATTTGCACATAAGAGTACCCGCAAAAGAAGAAAACAATTTTTTTTTTTTTTTTTGGTGCGAAAAAATAGGCAGTTGTCAATTTTCACTTTTTCTTTTGAACGATAAATACGTGCAAAATAATATTCACATTTTTCCTTTTTTATGGTCTGAGGGAACAATTTTTTATTGATGAATTGACGTTTTAATTTTCAAAATATTTTTTATTAAACAAATAGATATTTAATTTTTTCATATTTTATAAAAGAAAAATAGTTATTTCTTTGTTTTATTATATTTTTATCGTTTTGGTCTTTTTATTATTGTTATTTTTTTTAATCCTCATGCTACTTTTACATGGTCGTTTGATTCTTTTGATCATATTTGTAATAATTTTTAATCAAGTGAAAATATTATAACCAATTCATACTTTTTCTAATTTAAAAAGTTAAAAACTTTAGAAGAAAGATTTAAAACTTGTTCTATCGTTCTAATTTAATAAAAAAAAGTCAAAATATGATAAAAAAAGACTAAAACAAACACTAAAAATAATATGACGACAAAAATAAATAAATAAATAGTTAAATGACCAAATAAGTGAAAAATTAATAAAATATGGATTAAACTGATCAATTTTCCTTTTATGTATAACTTTTTTAATCTTTTAAATTATTTTTGTTTAGACTGACCAACCTTCAAAATTATAAGAATCATTTCATCTAAATAAAAATAATATTAAAATCAATTCATCTAAATGAAAGATAATTTAAGTATTAATTTGATTTAAAAATTAATAATAATAATAATAATAATAAGTTAAAAATAAAATACAAAGACCCCAATTGTCCAAGCCATCAAAATATAAGGACACAAATGTCCAAAAAGAAAAATATAGAAACATTTGGGATTTTTTTTCTTTCTTTTTAAATTTGTTTTTGTTTTTGTTTTTTGTTTTTTGTTTTGTCTTTTGTTTTTCTGAGTTAATAAGATTGGAACAAAGTAAGAAATATCATCCGGTAAAGTATATTTGGTTGTCAATGCATGCATGGTAGAATTTAGAGATGTATGACTGAATGCGCTTATCTTTTCTTTCTTATCTTATGAATAATATTTTTTTAATGTCAATTTTTTTTTTTTTTTTTTTTTTTAAATACAATTCAAACTTAGAACATTAAAATAAAATAACCTATAAGACATATTCTTTTTATTTTTTAATTTATTATAATTGAAAGAGGACGAATTTTATTTCACTTAATTTGTTCTATTAAAAAATTAAAATAGTGTATATAATTATTTTTTTTCATGATACTCTTATTTAATGATTTATTACTAATATATTATTATTTTTTAATAAAAATTTTAGAAAGTTAAAAAGCATTTTAGATTTTTTTAAATTAAAAAAAAAATTACTTTAAAAAATATGTATAAAAAAATTTTATGTAGAAAGAGTATTTTTTGTTTTCAATTTTCATTAATAAATATGATTGTATTATCCTCTTCGATTTTATTTTTCACAAAAAAAAGAAAAATTATATTGTTTAACAAAATATTCGTCAATAAGGCGTATCTCAGTTGATAGTAGCATCACTTATGATCCAAGAGATCATGAATTCGAGATATGTTAAAGGCAAAAAATCCTCAAAATTTCAAAAAAAAAATCAAATTAAACCCTAAAAAAATTGGTAAATTGATAAGGAGTTTTACTAGTTTAAGTGAAGTTATCAGATAAAAATTGTAATCATATACGTCATAACTGACAACTATTTATAATTTAGGAGCATAGCTTTTTTCCCAAAAAAAAATACCTAACTCAAATAGAAATTAATTTAGATATAAACATAACTTAAAAATACCGTCTAAAAAAATAAAATAAAATTGAAGTGATATCTTCTAACTTTAAAAAAAAAAAAAAAAAACGGTAAAAAAAAATTATTATTATTCTATAAATAATCTGTAATATTACCTTCATTTTTAATTTTTAATTTCATCAGATAAATTATAAATAAAAGCATTGAATTTTTCTTTAGAAAAAAAAGAAAAAAAGAAAAAGACAAACAGAAACATTGAATTTATACATTCTATGGGTTTTTTTTTTTAATTCGTTTTGACTAGCTATAGTTATATGACATCATATGCAGCCAACCGAATAACTAGAATTTAGTATATAATAATAATAATATATATATATATACAATACATACTTTTGATTATTACTATAACTTGTAAAGTCAGACAGATGGATCCATACAACAGGTATTGATTGGAGATTTCGAAAAGAATTTTAAAATGAGCGTAGGCACCCATTTTTCCTTTGTGTGTACGAAACAAATAACTAATATAATAAATTTGGTTTACCCTAATTTTTTAAAAATAACCTCGAGCTTTGTTTTAGACGACTGGTTGGTATGTGGTAACGCCTTCATCTATAATTCAAAAGTTATAAAATAAAAAAAGAAAATTCTTCGATTTAGTCGATTAATTATTTACGTTTTCTCGAATTGGTCCTATAACTTTAATTTTATCCAAATTGATCATTTCATGTTAGAAAAAAAAAGAAGAAAAAAGAAAAAATGGAATAGATATATTAAATTTATTCACATCTCTTTCCATTTTCTTGAAAAAAGTGAGTATTTTGGCTAAAA
>JAXGGT010000094.1:3295798-3316593 GCA_035583425.1 Marsdenia floribunda | reverse complement strand
TCCATTTCATCCTAAGAGGCATGTGATATGCTTTTTAGTTTCTGTAAGATGTAGACATTTCATGATTAAGTTAACCAGTAATCTGTCACAGAAAAATTTCAGCATCACTGTCTCTATACGTACCAGTGGCCTTGTGGGATTAATTTTCACATCATTTTGTAAAACTTCTTATTTCTTGACAGGTTCAAGAGATTGAGAAGCAATACGAAAAACTGAATAAGCTACTTAAAAAGCTTCAGGTACTGATAAGTTTATCCGTTCCAGGTTTTTTCATATTGCCAAATTCCCGTCTCTGCTTTTGTCCCCTTTGTCCTTCTCTATATTAATCAAGCTTCTTCAGTTGCTTCTTTCGATCTTTTTTCCTTATTAATTCTGAGCATCATGAAAATTTTGTTTCTCAATAAATTTCATTAAATTTTTTCTTCAATTCCCTTTGTGGAAAAAAAAAGGAGTCTGGTGAAAAGCTTGTATTCTTGTTCACCATATTTGGAATCCAGTTCCAACCATCTGCAAATATTGTTTCCTCGAAAAGAGAGAGGGGACATTAAAAAAAAAAAAACTGTTAGATTCATCCACATATTCTTCAAATTTGTCCAATCAAATTTATAGATTTTATTTATTTGTACAAATCAATGTAAGATCCATTCTTGAAAGAATTTGAAGTTCTTTGATCCTGTATTAAAGGGTTTTTCAGGTTCAATTGCATTCCACTTTCTTTTTACTCATGTCCTCTTTTCCTATGTTCTTTTATAAAGGTCCTAGACCGTGGTGAAAAGATAGAATTTTTGGTGGATAAGACCGAAAACCTTCATAATCAAGTGAAGAAGGATGGCTACTTCATAGTGGTGCTGAAGAATGGCATTGCACATAGACATTCTTTAATTTATTTGTAGCACTATCTCATGCTCCTAGAAAGCTGATTTGTACCCACTTAAAAATGTCCTCTTTTTTTCTTTTTTTCTGTAGAAAAGGAGTTATCCTATTTAACATTCTGCCAATGTAGGTTAATTAGCCAATGATATGGCTATATCATTTCACCATTACATTATAATTCTCAATGGTAATGATAAGTTCAAGTGATATTCTATAATATATTTCTACTTCCTTACTTGGTTGCTTCAATTTCTATTTTCTTCTTGCCTATAAATATATGGTCATATGGTCATTTTTATTATGAGGGAAAAAAAAAAAGAATTGTGTGACATCTCAAGGCTGGCCTATTTATAAACTTGTCATTCCCATTCATTAAAATTATTAAAATACATACTAAAATCACTCTATTCCAATCCAATTCATACACAATTTCTTTACATTGAGCAGAGAAAATATAACATAAAGTCCATCAAAACATGTTCGTTTCCAATATTGATTAGCAAAAGAGTGATACGAGTAAGTCCATAAGCAAATAAAACTTGCTAATACATGATTGTAATCCTACAATACATAACTTTTTGTCATTATATACACCATCTTTACAATACCATAATTGACAAATGTTTAGCTCATTGACAAGTACAGACCAACAATAAATATGAGGATAAACATCGCAAGTGTAAATTGTTAACTTTTAATTTTTCTTTGCTGCAGCTCAGGTTCTTCTTCTAACTTTCTTTTCAATCTAGGTATAGCAACCAAACAACTTCGGCATACCGGTGGATCAAGCCAACAAAAATGGTTACAATAATTTGAAGCCTAATAATCGAAATCAAACAGACAAAAAATCAGAATATAATAATATTTGTCACACTTCTCTAAAAATTTAAAAATTAAAAAAATAAATAAATACCCCATAATTCGAACAACCAAAAAAAGTAAAGCTTAAATAAACATCTAAACCATATAACAATGGGTGGACAGATATAATTCAGAGAAAGAAAAGGCTCTAGTATCATACAGGCAAGCAAGATCCTCTTTTTTTCCCCCTTTACTTTATGTAGATTAAATATTACACCTATAATTCCATGTGATATACTTTATCTTGTTTCTAATTTGTTAATCATTTGATAAACAGAAAAAATCCTAAAAGGATGTACCAATTACTCATTTTTTTTGTCCCTTTTATTGTACAGTGTTGGACTTCACACAAAAGTTGAACTGGAAGCAATGGTGGATATGATGGAATCATCACATCTTCGGACCATTAACCTTTCAGATAATGACTTGGTCAAGGATCACCTAAAACATTTGATATTTTTTCTTCCTGAATTTTCCTCATCTTTTCTCGCAGAGGAATTGAAAACTTGTGTTTCTTTAACATGGCATGCTAGATTTAAACCCTTGATTCACTATGAAGAAGTAATCTCTCTGTTTGAATTTCATGGTTGATAAATATATATAATTCTGAATGCAAGTTAGCTTATTTGGTTCTTGATGTTTTCCCATGCAGTATGTTAGTTTCCTAAAGATTGTTTTTACATTTTAGATCCATTAGCTTTTATATTTAGAATGAACCTTACTCTGCATTTTGATTAGAATTTTCAATTTTTTTTTTTTTGGTTGAAACATTTTCAAGTAGTTTCACTGTTTTTGTGCTCTCAAGTTAGAACTGTTTATCTAGTTATATGTTGCTGATGGATTAGTATCATTTCTGCTCATAAAATTTAATGTTTAACCTTTGCAGATAACCAAAATAGGCAGTTCTAACTCTCCATGGTCTTTTCTATTTTTCAAAAAGGCTTAATTGTACCCAAGTTGCTTATGTTTCAATAAGTACAAGAGTGCAAAGGAATTATTATATGAAGCAAACAAGAATACCATACTTGATGAGGATTACAAACATCTACAAGTACAGGTATTCTGTTATGATATTGTGGAGACATGGAGCTGAGTTAAAACTATGAGATTGAAATAAGTATTCCCCCCCTCCCCTTTTTCCAAATAAAAAATTATGACAAATGGAGGCTAATAAAGAAACTTTCTGAGCCTTAGAGTAACACACATATCTTTCACTTATCTATCTAATTTGTAGATTGTGATTAACAAACAACCAAACAATAATGCATCACTTGACAATCCAGAGCACAATAAATTTTAACTGTTTGCTAAAATAACTTCTCAATTAATTCTTGTCTTTGCAAAAACAGCTCATTTTCAATCTGTTACTGAAGAAAGGATACATTAACTTTTATTTTTGCATGAAGAAGTAAGAGAACAACTTCAAAGGGAGGAACCAAACATGTTCCTGATTTTATTTCTTAGTTTCATGATTCATCAAAATAGATTGACTACTCAAACTTAGTCAAGACAAGAAGGAAAATACTTTCAGTAAATTCAGAGTACTCAAAAAGAACACATACGCCACCAAGGAAGTAACTAAGCCACTATTTCATCCTAAAGAATCTGGTTTCTTGCATTAAATGACAACAATTGCTTTGGTAAATCTTGTCCCAATTCATTAACTTACCTCAATCACCGAGATCAGATATGACCAAAATATTTGCAACTTGCATCCTATTATTATGGTTTCAAAACATTCATTAAACAGTTTCTCAAATTCAATTTCACTGCTAAGTGTCCCTACAAAGAAGCACGCATCAAGACTTAGGGTCTAAATATATATACATATATATGTTTTTTTCTTTTTTAATCTGATTTCGTAATCTCCAAATAACGCACAGAAAAGAACTACCCAAAGAAACCTAAAACGGAGATCAGCTAATCAAGAATCCTTCTTTTAAATTCTTCTTATTTTAAAAAATAAAAAAATAAAAAAATCAATCGCTCTTAGCATTTTGAATTCGGACAACAAAACTACAGTCCGGGGAAAAAAAGGAACTTTGTTTCTACCAATAAAATTGAACAACAAAACAAGTATAACTCCGAAGAAAATCCCAAACTGAAGAAATGAAAATACCTCGTAAGTGGAAAATGACGGGGACTCCGGTAGACTTTTCACACCTTTTAATGGAAGAACAAAGCCCAACACCTCTGAACGTTTGGGTCATTTGAAATTGGAAGAGATCCGACCGATGAGTGCCGTTTCTTCAAGCCTAACGACCGATGAACCTGAAACTACAGAATGGTTCACATACACACACGCCAAAATCGAAAGAGACAGGGGAAAAACATGACAACAAAAACCTACCTTACAGCGACATTGGAAGAGATCCGACCGCCAACGACGAAGGTGAATTTCGGGAATGGGTTCCTAAAGGGCTTTGGTAAATGTCATTTTACCAATATGCCCTTCGCATTTAAAAAAAAAAAATTACCGATAACATCTTTCAAAACCGGCTAAAGGACGAGATTTGCAGGTAAAAAAAAGTTTTGGGATCACATTTGGCTAAAAATAAAGTTTAGGGACTGAACCGACCTCCCGAAAATAGTTCTAGGACCAAACCGGCTATTTTCCCTTTCTTTATTTATAATTTGTATTAGACTATTTGTTGAGAATATTTTGATATTTTTTTTATTAATATTTTATCAGTAACTAATTGTGAATGTTGGCTTCTAAATATTATAATTGACTAATTATTTGGTTGTAAATATTAAAAATAAATATTTTGTTAATTATATTTTTTAAGTTTTAAAGATATATAAAATATAAATATTTACTAAATAATTTTAAAGATATATAAATATTTTTATAAATTAAAATTATATTACTTATAATAAATCTTTTTTATTTTTTAATTTATGACGTCACCGGTCCAATTACGGTCCGACCATTAAACCGTGAACCACTAACTTTTCCGATTTGATCACTGATCCGGTTATGAAAACATTGATAAATGCTAAATTAGATATAAATAAATAAAATAGCAACCATAGTATATATAATCATTATTATTTTTAATAAAAATAAAATATAAAAAATATTTGATAAACATTTTTTTTTTTTAAAGTGATAAACATTTTATTTTATTAATTTTATAAAATTTATTTTTAAATTTTTTATTAAACATTGAATTAAAACATAATAAAAATTTCAATTTGAATTCCTGATCCTCAAGGGACAATACAGATAGAGATCGAGGATGAGAATGAATAATACATGCAAAGATCAAGGATGAAAAATGAAAATAAGTCCTCGAAATTTCCTGACTTCGTTGTCATCCCAAGAGTAGCTTTGTAGGACAAAATGGTATCAGATAACCTTGCAATTATAGCTTTCAGAACCAAGGTTCTAACGTGTTCCCATGAAAATTAGATGTTATGTTATAGATGATATGCTCAATTTATTAGATATTTCTATCCCTATTTGAATTTGAACTTGAACTCAAATTTCAAACAAATACCTAAATTTTATTGATTATCAAAATGAAAAAACTCTACAAAGTATCTGTAAATTTACTTGAATTCAAACTTTTACTTTGAAGAGATACCTAAATCTTGATGAATATCGAAATGAAAATTCTATCTCTAACTCTACTCAAATTCAAATTCCAATTTTTAAGAAATTACTAAATCTGAATGAGTATCTAGATTCTATTAAGTGTGCCTCAAGCTCTATGCGTCTCTATCTTGATCTTGAATTCTAAGTCCAATTTGAACTCGAGCCTAAGGTATCAATACTTATAAACTTTCCCTTTTTTGGAGTGTTTGTGATTGTTTATGTACTTACATGTGTTGATGTATCTTAGAAGCTATTTATTGTGGGATTTTATATATTCGTTGTTTATTGTGTCCTTTGTTTTGAAATATATATATATATATATATATATATATATATATATATATATATATAGACCAATTTTATTCACACAAAAAAAAAAAAAAAGAAAAGAAAAATTTAAACATATTCTTTCTACTGCCTTTCAAATTTACACTAAACATAAGATCACATGAAAGGTACATGTTTGAAATTCGTTGGTACTTAAATCTTTTTAATTGAAGGGCAAAGTTTTTTTAAAAGTTTCCGACAACCGACAATTTTTACAATTAAAGATATTACTTTTAAGAAAATTTTTGGATTGAAACTTTATTTTTGAGAAAGTTCATTTTTTTTCAAAAAGAATTGAGTTGATTATGAATAATGAGGAATAAAGCTGGGCCAATGTAAGATGTTGTCTAGTAAATGAGAAACAAAAATAATATATTTTATTAGTGTAATGTTGATTTTTTATTTGAATTATATTTATATATATATTGAATATTTATAGTAAGTGAGTGAATTATTTATTTATTTTTTTTGCCACCTCATCAGACATGAACAGTAACATGTCAGATTGGTACTAATTTTTTTTTTTGAATTTGAGTGAAATTTTGAAAAAAAAATCCCAGTTCAAAAACAGTCTAGAATTTAGACACATATTTTTTTTAATAATATTTATATTTGGATATAATTACAATTTTTATAAAGCTAGTTGAAGTTTGAAAAGAGAATATATATATATATATATATGTGTGTGTGGAAAAATTCCTATTTTGTCCTTAACTATTTTAGTTTCTTTGAACTTGGTCCTAAATCTTAAAAAATCAAGAACTTGGTCCTATAACTATTTTTATTTTCTTGAACTTGGTCCTAAATCTTCAAAAAAAAAAAAGAATTTGGTCTTATAACTATTTTTGTTTTCTTAACTTGGTCATTCCAACCAAGTTTATGAGATTTTCTGTTCTTTTAAGTAACGTGAAAAATACATATTTAGTTTTATGAAGATATTTTATAACAAGAGGTAGAATATTTTGTTTTTCTCGTTGCTTTTCATTTGATTTAAACGATTGAAAAATCTCACAAATTTTGTCTAAAGGACCAAGATAAGAAAACAAAAATAGTTATAGGACCAAATTCTTAATTTTTTAAGATTTAGAACTAAGTTTAGAAAATAAAAATAGTTATATGATCAATTTCTTGATTTTTTTAAGATTTAAGATTAAGTTCAAAAAACGAAAATAGTTATAGAACCAAAATGGAAAATTTTCCACATATATACATATATTGTAATGAAGTATAAAATCATATATATATATTTTTAATTTTTTACGTAATAATCGATTAACCCATGTATATATATATAAGACATAACAAGTTTATTCTACACAAAGAAATTGATATTAAAAATTGAATTTCACATACTTTTTGGTCCAAGACAAAAAAAAAAAAAAGGAAAAAGCTCTTTGAAAACTTAACCAAATAAAACATAATTTTTTCCCCCCAAAAATATTTAAATTTACAAAAAAAAAAAAAAAAAAAAAAAAAAAAATTATTCCCTCAATTTATAATTTAAGACAAATTGACATTTTTGAACTTACAATCTCACTTACATCAGGAAAACAATTTACTAATGTGCGTCTTGGAATCAATGTTCGCTTATATTTTGTTTATCTAAAAACTACTCTTATTCAAGTTACAAAAAACATGGCCATCCATGCCATCATTTCCCTGGAGAAGGAATCTTCAGAAACCCTGCATTAATCCTATGGAGTCTGGATACGATGTTTTTCATGTTGATTCTCTCTTGAGGAGAATCTGCTAAACAATCTAACGCCAGTTGAAAGATAGAAGAGAACAGAAACTCTTCATCCATGGTGAAGTACTGTTTTTCTTTGTCTCTTCTAATCAGATTACCATCCACAACTTCCATTACAGATTGTTTGTGTAGTGATTCAGTAACCCAATCTTTCAGGTTCAATCCTTCTCCAAAAATATGATCTGTAGGCTTTCTCTTTGTGAACATTTCCAGTAGGGTTACACCATAACTATAGACATCACCACTTGTGGACACTCTGCCTTCAGTTCCATATTCTATTTCAAAAACACATATAACTTGTATTAGGGATTTTATATTTAGGTTTGATTCTATTTCAACTTTTAAATGTAATCAAAATTTATTATTATTTTTTATTATACATATTATTGTTAATAGGATAAATTTATATCTATATTAGCATAAGACTTTTAAAATTGGTGATAATTTAACTTCATTTCGAATAGTATCAGAGTGGATTTCCTATAACACAAATGGGGTTATATTAAGAAGATAAATTTAACTCTTTTTTATTAATTTAAGCTTTTAGAGTAGGTGACACTTTAACCGGATTAACATGATATCAAAGTGGGAGGTCCTATAACGGGGTTTTCTCAACTTAAGTTTTGAAGAGTATATGAAAATTTTAACTCGATTTAATGATTATTACCTGGTGCCATGTATCCGATGGTGGCCAAAGTCATGGTTTGTTCCATAGTTTCTCCTTCTTCAAACAATTTGGAAATGCTGAAATCGCAGAGATAAGCAGTCATGGCTTCATCAAGCAGGATATTGCTAGGCTTTACATCACAGTGAACAACAGCTGGAATATGATGGTGGTGAAGATATTCCAAAGCTGATCCAACATCAATGGCGATGTTTAGCATTTGTTTGAGTTCCAAGAAATGATCTTCTTGTTCTTGTTCTGTGTGTAGCCAAGTCTCGAGGCTCCCATTTGGAATGTAATCAAGTACCAATGCTTTGAAATCTTCATTGCTGCAGCAACTGATGATTTTAACTAAATTTCTATGTCTAATGCTGCTTAATATTTCACATTCAATCTCAAACCTTCCCTTGCTGTTGGTGGCTACTTCAGATGATGATTGCATGTGAAAGACTTTTACTGCTACAATGGTTTCATCAGAAAGTTTTCCTTTGTATACTGAACCAAAACTTCCAGTTCCAATTAGATTTTCCTCACTGAAGCCTTCTGTTGCATTCATAAGTTCATAATAGGAAACCGGTCTCCAATATTCATGAGGTAGTGGTTTCTCGTCATCAGTGGCTGGTTGTTTCATCATATGTATCTTTTTCTGCACACATATATACACAATGGCTGCAACGATCAGCAAAGCTGAGAGAATTGGAGGTAAAATGTACCTGAGCAATCTTGAACTCGATGAATGATGATCGGTTGGAAACTGGCAAGGTGGGAAACCTAGCCTGCCATCAGAGCCACACAATGCATAGTTCTGCAGAAATGATTCAGCAGTAAAGTTGGAAAATGATCCACCTGTTGGAATTCTTCCTTCAAGTCTATTGACAGACAGGTTCAAGTGTTTTAGGTAATTGAGCTTTTCCAGTGATCTGGGAATCATTCCGGATAGATTATTGTGCGACAGATCTAGATCTTGCAAGCTCATTAATCCCCCAAATGATTCAGGGATGTTTCCGTTGAAGCCATTGTATGCCAGAGACAGAAAATCAAGTGATTGAGCAACACCAAGAGAAGCAGGAATATCACCTGAAAAATCATTCCATGACAAGTCTAACTGAAGAATAACATTACTGCTTTTCATGCTCTGGTGTGGTAAATGGCCGCTTAAAGAATTGGAAGACAAGTTGACACCAAATAGATTACTAAGATTCCAAAGACTGGATGGTATTGAAGAATTGAAACTGTTGTTTTGCAGGTATAGTCTTCCCAGATGCTTGAGTTGTCCCATGCAATCTGGAATTGGACCGGACAGCATGTTATCATCCAAGTAAAGATCCCAAAGATTCATCAACTGGCAAAACTCTGCTGGGATAAATCCTTCCAATCGGTTATGTTCAAGATATATGGCTTGAAGATTCCGGAGTTTCCCAATTGTTGGTGGAAGAAATCCTGTTAACTCATTGTTATCCATTACTATTGCTTCCAAGCTACTTAAGTTCCCAATTTCCATTGGAATTTTTCCCAAGATTTTACTGTCGAAGAGTCTAAATTGCTTGAGAGAATCAGAGAAATTTCCAAATGCCGCAGGAGGCAAGCAGCCATTAAACTGATTCTCGGACAGTTCCACAGCTTTCAAGCTTCTGCATTTGGTCAGGGAATTGATGAAATTCAATTCTTTACTGGAAAAAGATTCTCTTGTCAAATTATTTTCCCCCATATACAAATTCTCCAAGAATCTCAAATTACCAATTGCTTCAGGAATGGCACCAGTAAGTGAGTTCCCACTCATGGTCAGAGTGACAAGATTTGTAGCATTTGAAATTGAAGTGGGTATAATCCCTCCAAAATTGTTGTCACTTAAGAAAATATACTGCAGGTTTGGAAGGGTTCTCCACATGGTTGAAGGTAAAGGACCAGAGAAATTGTTAGATTGCAAGTCCATGTTCACAATTGATGTCATATTGAAGAATCCAGGTGAAAGATGACCTAATAGCTCATTCCAACCAACATTAATCAATTTAAGGTTGCTATTCTTACATATCTCAATTGGTAAATTACCTGCAAAAGAATTAAAAATTCTTGTCATACTATTTTCTTTTAGTTTTACAAGTCCTTATGAATTTTGAAATTCTTTTCATCGTCTATACATGATTCTTGATTTGTCAATGATAATTTTTAAAAAAAGATTTACACCTTAAAATATTTGATTAATTTGTCTTTAAGGCATGTAAATCTATTGAAAAATTTCCCGAGAAATAAATTCAGTACGTGCAAGATATATCCAGAAGACATGCAAATACAATTCAGTTCGTAAGTTAGAAAATAACAAAATCAAACTTGAAATGAAAGTAGAAAGAAGATTAAAATGGTCGAATTTTCCTGAAATTACGACACTCCATTATAATTCCGGGACAATAAATATAATTTATAGAAAAATAATGACAAAATAATGAGATAAAAAAATAATAACAAGACAAATGAAAGAAAAATGGACACGAAAAATTTATGTGGTTCGGCTAAGAGAGCTTATATCCATTGGCAAAAAAGAAAAAAAAATTTCACTATGCAAAGACAATATTACAACAGGAGAAATCTCTCATAACAAGAAGCCCATTGATACCTATTTCACTATCCAAAAAACCTACAAAACTTTAATTCCAAAATACACTAAAAATTAGTGTATTAATTTGAAGATTAAAAGTCTTTAAAAAACCAAAGAGAGAAATTTCTTAAAATTGGGAGAAAGAAGAAAGAAAGAGAGAACGAAGGAGTAAAAAACTTTGCTTCTTTTCTTTCTCCGGTGTTTTGGTGCAAGTAAATATGGAGGCAAGAGCCTCTATTTATTGTAAATTTTTGGGGAGAAAAAAAGGCTTTGGTGGCTCCATTCAACACCATACTTTTTGGTGTGTATGGTATTAAAGACAATCCAGTTGACATGTTAACAAAGTCACTTCATGTAGCTAAGTTTAAGTATTGCTTGAACTTAATTTCTATCTAAAGCACTTGATACCTTCGATGAGTTATTTGGAGAATGTGGAGCAAAATAACTATCTGTATCATTTTGAGCCAAGGTGGTGTTGAATTATTTCCTTGAGAGATGATATCTCGGACAAAATGGTACCTTATGTCAATGTACTTTGATCTTTCATGAAACATCTGATCTTTTGTCAAATGTATAGCACTTTAACTATTACAAAAGACAATTGTTGCTCCTAAATTTAGACTGAGATCATCATACAAGCCTTGTAACCAAATGACTTCCTTGATTACTTCAGTTATCGCCATACAATCTGCCTCTATGGTAGAAAAAGCAATCATGGCTTGTACTGTTGACTTCTAACTAGCAGCACAATTTCCCGAGATAAATACATACCATGGCAGTGTTGGGTATCAAACCTAAGTCCCACATTGAAAATTCAAGGAGAAATCATCTTGAATATAGATGTCCACCTAATTCCATTAGTATGAGGCCTTTTGGGAGATGCCCAAAAATAAATCCGTGCGGGCTCCGGCCAAAGCAGACAATATCATACTAGTGTGGAGTTAAGGTGGTGTTTGGCGGTCCTAACAAGTGGTATCAGAGCTAGGTGGTTCGAGATGTGGACTGCGTTGTGTGGGAGGCCCCCAGTATGTCCTCGCAAACCCAAGTCCCACATTGAAAATTCAAGGAGAAATCACCTTGAATATAAGTGTCCACCTAACTTCATTAGTATGAGGTCTTTTGGGATGTGCCTAAAAAAAAATCCGTGTGGGTTTGGCCCAAAGCAGACAATATCATACTAATGTGGGTCGTGGCCTTGGGACTTGGGTTTGCTACCCAACAATCCTCCCCTCAAACCAAAGGACCACACAGCTCGTGGCCTTCCCTCCTGCAAACTCATCTGATCCATCAAATCATCTTGTATGACTGATAACAACCTGCGGGCCTCGCCGCCTGACCACCACACTGTCAGGAAGACTTTCGACACAAGGCACACACAGATCTCTAATTGCGAGGGCATACTAAGGACCTCCCACACAACGCAGTCCACCGCTCGAACCACCTGGCTTTGATACCACTTGTTAGAACCGCCAAACACCACTTTAACTCCACATTAGTATGATATTGTCCGCTTTGGGTAAAACCCGCACAGATTTACTTTTGGGCAGATCCCAAAAGGCCTCAAACTAATGGAGTTAGGTGGACATCTATATTCAAGGTGATTTCTCCTTGAATTTCCAATGTGGGACTTGGGTTTGATACCCAACAATCCTCCCCTCAAACCAAAGGACCACACAGCTCGTGGCCTTCCCTCCTATGAACTCATTTGATTCGCCAAATCATCTTGTACCGCTGCAATCAACATGCGGGACCTGCCGTGGCCCCCCTCCAGTGAACTCATTCTGATCCGTCAAATCATCTTGTACTGCCGCTATCAACCTGCGGGACCCGTCGCCTGACCACCACACTCTCAGGAAGACTTTCGACACAAGGCACACAGATCTCCAATCACGAGGGCATACTGAGGGCCTCCCACACTATGCAGTCCACCTTTTGAACCACCTGGCTCTGATACCACTTGTTAGGACTGCCAAAACACTACTTTAACTCTACATTAGTATGATATTGTTCGCTTTGGGCTAAGCCCGCACAGATTTGTTTTTGGACATCTTCTAAAAGGCCTTAAACTAATGGAATTAGGTGGACATCTATATTCAAGGTGATTTCTCCTTGAATTTCCAATGTGGGACTTGGGTTTGATACCCAACAATCCTCCCCTCAAACCAAAGGACCACATAACTCGTGGCTTTCCCATCTGCGAACTCATTTAATTCGCCAAATCATCTTGTACAACCAATATCAACTTGCGGGACCCGCCACCTGACCACCACACTGTCAGGAAGACTTTCGACACAAGGCACACAAATCTTCAATCGCGAGGGCATACTAAGGGCCTCCCACACAATGCAGTCCACCTCTCGAACCACCTGGCTCTAATACCACTTGTTAGACCTACCAAAACACTACCTTAACTCTATATTAGTATGATATTGTCCGCATTGGGCCAAACCTGCACGGATTTATTTTTGGGCATCTCTCAAAAGGCCTCATACTAATGAAGTTAAATAGACACTTTTATTCAAGGTGATTTCTCCTTGAATTTCTAATGTGGGAAATGAGTTTGCTACCTAAAGGACCACACACCTCGTGGCCTCCCCCTCTAGTGAACTCATTCTGATCCCCGCCGCCTGACCACCACACTGTTAGGAAGACTTTCGACACAAGGCACCGAACTCAGATCTCTAATCACGAGGGTATACAGGGGGCCTCCCATACAACGCAGTCCACCTCTTGTACCACCTGGCTCTAATACCACTTGTTAGGACAGCCAAAACACCACATTAACTGCACATTAGTATGATATTGTCCGCTTTGGGCTAAGTCCGCATAGAATCATTTTTGGGCATCTTCCAAAAGGCCTCATACTAATGTAGTTAGGTGGACACTTATATTCAAAGAAATTTTTTCTTGAATTCCTGATGTGGGATTTGGGTTAGCTACCCAATAGATAGAGATCTCCTTTTGTTGAGATCGCCAACATATATAGTGTGAGTCAACATAACCAACCAAGCTTTCATTTTTATTTCCAAATTCCCAAAAGGGGTCAATTGTACCCTGCAAATACCTTAGAATCCATTTTACAGCTTGCCAATGCATTTTACCAGGGTTAGCCATATATATGCTAACAACATTGACTTCATGTGTAATATCTGGACGGTACATACCATGGCATACATCAGACTGCTAACTGCAATTGCATATGGAATATTCGCCATTTCTTCAAACTCCTTATCAGTCTTAGGAGATAAAGCAACTGAAATCTTAAAATGAGTAGCTAATGGAGTACTAATAGATTTAACATTTTTCATTCCAAAACGCTCTAAAAATCTTCCAATGTAATTTTTCTTAGTTAGAAACAGTTTTACAAATTTTCTGTCTCTTTGAATCTCCATACCAAGAATTTTCTTTGCTGCTCCCAAAATCTTTCATCTCAAATTCTTTACTTAATTGAGACTTCAGATGATTAACTTCAGACATGCTTCTTGCAGCAGTGAGCATATCATTCACATATAGGAACAAATAAAAAAAAGACCCATCAAGTAATTTCTTGAAATAGAAAAAACAATCATACATGCTCCTCAAATAGCTGTGAGTGGTCATGAATGAATCAGACCGCTTGTACCATTGTTTGGGAGACTGTCTTAAGCCATAAAGGAATTTCTTCGACAAGCAAACAAATCTTCTTTTCCATCAATAATGAAGGCCTCCGATTGTTGCATATAAATCTGCTCAAATCACCATGTAGAAAAGTAGTTTTGACATCTAACTACTCTAGCTCCAAATCAGACATGGCTACCAAAGCCAGTAGAACCCGAATGGAACAATATTTTATTACATGTGAGAAAACATCATTAAAATCTACACTAGGAACTTGACTATATCCTTTACAACAAGCAAGCCTTGTACATCACTCCTTCATCTCTTAGAAAGGACTCCTTTAATTTGAAGACCTATTGGCAACGAACTATCTTTTTCCCTTTGGCGGTTTGAGTAATTCCCAAGTGTTGTTTTTGTGTAATGACTCCATTTTCTTCTTACATTCCCACAACCTATTTTTCTGAGTTAACACTAGAAATAGTAGCCGAATATGTGGATGGTTTACCTCCAATCTCATTTGCTCAACAAAGCATATGAGACTATCTCTGCATAGTCTACACATCGCGGTGGAGGCCTGGTCTCTCTGTGACCTTTTCCTTTTGCAATGCAATAAGGGACTTCCTATGGAGTTTGATTAACTCCACGTGAACTGGATGTTGGATCCGACGAAGAGGCTTCTGGAGAAATATTTGTCTGAACAGAGAAATGAGGAACTTCCAATTTGTGTTCTCCAATTCTTCAGAAGGGACATAAGACTCCGATTTAGTCTTGAGCATTGAGTGCTCATCAAAAGTAACATCTCAAATGATTATAAATTTTGGCGACTTAAGGTCCATATTCCATAATTTATACCCTTTCACCCCTGATGGATATCCAAGAAAAATGCACTTCTTGGCTTGAGGTTCTAATTTGTCATCATTAAAATGCATGTATGTTGGACATCCAAAAATTCGTAGATCAGAATAACCAGTAAGACTACTAGTCCAAACCTCCTCTAGAGTTTTACAGCCAATTGGAATTGATGGAGATTGATTTATCAAACAAGAAACCATAGAAGCAGCTTCTACTCAAAATTCTCTTAGTAGATTAGAATAGAATGTGCTTTCTCAATACGAGTACAATTTATACGTTCTACAGTTCTATTTTGTTAGGGAGTGTGTTGATTGTTCAATGTTGAACTATCCCCTTATTCTTGCAGAAATTGTTAAACTCTTCATTGCAAAATTCTAGACCGTTATCCGTTTTGAGCCGCGTAACCTGCTTTCCTATTTACTTCTCAATCAAAGTTTCCATTGCTCGAAAGTAGTGAAAGCTCGACTCTTGTGCTTCAAGAAGTAAACATAGACTTTTCTTGAAAAGTCATCAATAAAAGTTAGCATTTATTTTTGCGTCACCTTTTGAAGGTAAACGAGAAGGACCCTAAAGGTTTGAATGGATGTAATCTAGGGTTCCACCTGCGAGTGGCTTTGCTGAAGCAGACTCATTTTTGCTTCCCGAAGATACAATGATCACAAAACTTCACCTTTCCAGTATGCTGCCCGCATTACAAACCTTTTTTGCTCAAAAGAGACATTCCTTTTTCACGCATATGACCCAATCTCATATGCCACAATTTTGTGACATTAGAATCCGAAGATGATGAAGAACTTGTAGCGGCAATACGACTAATTGTGTGTCCCTTCAACACGATTTGTAGGTTCCCATACGTAGTGGCTTTCATCACAATTTGGGCATCCTTGATGACTTCCATAACTCCATCCCAATTTTATCAAGGGTGCCTAAAGAGATAAGATTCTTCTTCAAGTAAGGAACATGATGAAAATTTGTCAATGTTCTCACAACGTCATCAAACATCTTGATTTGTATTGCTCCTTTGCCATCAACTTTGTAGGTATTATTTTCCATCAGGACAGTATTATCTGCAAAAGGTTCACATGTTGAAAACCAATCCCAGTTGGGACATATATAATAGGAGCATGCAAAATCCATGAACCATTCATCCTTGGTTCTACAGTTGGCATCAATAGTGACTAGAAGAAGACCAAAATCAAACTTATCTTCTATGATACTAGCTTCGATAGACTTTCTTTTGTCATTTTTAGCTTGCTTATTCTTCAACTTGAACTAATCTACTTTAATGTGCCCCTTCTTATGGCAATAATTACAAGTCAAATTCTTGTATTTAGATTTTGACTTGTCTTTCACCATGTTGTTACCTGAACCCTTCTCCATCGCCTTTCTCCTCAGAACCAATCCTTGTGTCAAATTGTCACTTCTACTTCTACTACCCGACAATTTGTTGTCAATGAGATCTTTTGAAAGAGTGCAGATTTAACATCTGTCGGAGTCACCTTTGTCTTGTTATAAAGTAATGTCTCCCGAAAGTGTGAGTATGAAGGCGACGAGGAGCACAATAACTTGAGTGCTTGGTCTTCATCATCAATTTCAATATCCACGTTTTCTAAATCCAAAATAATGGATGTAAACGTGTCTATGTGAGATTTAATGGGCATTCCTTCATTCATTTGAAGGCTATAAAACTGAAGCTTAGTAGTGAGAGATTTCTCCATATATAGTGGATCCAATTTGGTCCACAGGGTAGTAACAACCTTTTCTTTGATGATCTCTTTCAAGATTTGATTGGACAAACACAACTAAATGGTTGAGAGAGCCTTTTCATCCAAATCGTTCTTCTACTCTTGTGTCATAGACAATGACATTTTTTCTTTCCCCACTAAAGCCTTGTGATACCCATGTTGAACAAGGATATCATACATCTTGATTTGCCATAAGGTAAAACTAGAATCACAATCAAATTTTTCAATCTCAAATTTTGTTGCCATTATTTCTCAAAAAAGTCCTGGACTCTAATACCAGTTTGTTATAATTGTAGGACAATAAATATAATTTGTAGAAAAATAATGACAGAATAATGAGATTGAAAAATAATAAGGCAAATGAAAGAAAAATGGACACGAAGAATTTATGTAGTTTGGGTAAGGGAGCTTACGTCCACGAGCGAAAGACAATATCACAATGAGAGAAATCTCTCATAACAAAAGGCGATCTCACTATCCAAAAACACCTACAAAACTTTAATCCCAAAATATACTAAAAATTGGTGTATCTTCAAAAAACCAAAGAGAAAAAAATTTCTCGAAATAGGGAGAAAGAAGAAAGAAAGAGAAAATGAAGGAGTAAGAAGCTTTGCTTCTTTTCTTTCTTTTTCTGGTGTTTTGGTGATAGTAAATATGGAGACAAGAACCTCTATTTATGGTGAATTTGGGGAGGAAAAAAGGCCTCGGTGGCTCCACTCAACACATGCTTTTTGGTGTGTATAATTTTTAGCCACATCACACACCCTAATATTAGTGTGCAATACATTTTCAGACAGGGAACAGAAGTGATTATGTGTACCTGTAAGATTGTTTTCTGAGAGATGCAATGCAATTAGATAAGTGAGGTTCCCAATATTTCTTGATATTCTGCCAGAGAAGTGGTTACTTCTAACCCACAAAACCTGAAGTAACTTACAGTTCCAAATGAATGGAGGAAGGTTTCCAGTTAGGTTATTGTGGTGAAGATGAAGACGTTCCAGTGAAGGAAGATAATGGTCGTCCTTCTCTCCTGAAGGAAGACTTCCCGAGAGACTGTTGTTTGAGAGTTTGATTGCTCTTAATGAAGATATGTTGAAGATTGAAGATGGAATTTCCCCACTTAGGAAATTACTTTCAAGATTTAGATGACTTAATTCTGTCAGATTACCAATCTCCTTCGGGATTGGTCCTGCATGTAGAGAAGAAAACAAGATAAATTAAAGAACTTTGTTCATTTTCTTGAAATGATCTTAAGAATAAAGTTAGGTTTTATATTTTAATTAATTCGATTTCTCTTTAGGTATATTTTCGCTAATAAAATTCTTTCAATGTGTTTTATGTCAAAGGGACCTGTTAGCAAAGATAAAAGAAGGAAACTTACAGGCGAAAATGTATTTAAAGGTAGATCAAATCCACTAATTTTTTTTTTCTAATATTTTGGACTAGAGCAGCTCAATTTGGGTACTTGAGCTATGCCTCAAGTTATGTACAATGATGGTAAATGGTTTTTAAGGTGGTAATCCTGTTACGTTGGTGTTGAGCTAAGTTAAAAATAATTTTACTTAACTTGTTAACTTGAATTTGACACAAATTTAAAATGACACAAAAAAATTTGAACTTAAATTTGTCAAAAAAATTGATCGTGTCAATCCACAACTTTATTATAACCATGCAATCAACCAATATCAACCCAATTATTTATCTACTTAACTTGTAAAAATATTGATATTATTTAATTTAATTATATGTACAATATTAAAAATTAAAAATAAAAAAATTAATTATTATTAAAATGAATTACACGGTTGGAAATGGATTATGCTCAACTCGTTTATACCCTAAAACAATTATCATTAAAGGGATTAATTTGCTCTAACTCAAACTCATTAATCTTTAACCTGTAATTAATTTCATGTTGGGTTTAATATTGTCACCCATAAACTTTTTACCTTCCGTAAGTCCCTTATATTTCTAAGAAAAAATATTATGTTCTATTTCATACATAGTCGCAATTAATAAAATGAGTCAGTTTAATAAATAATAGACTCACTTTGACAAGTATATATATATATACAGATTCGTCGAATTATTTTAAATTTAAATTCTTTTCTTTTCTTGTTAAATTGATGTTTGTTTTTTTTTTTTTTTTTTTTAATGCGTACAAAATTACAAAGGTTAAGCATCTTTTGTTCTATATTTGTATCACACTTTAATATTTCTTTAATGAATTGCTTCGCAAATAATATTCATTTATTACCTTTTACTTAGTAACGCAAAGTCAAAAAATATTTGTAAACAGCCAGAAAAATTTGCCATTTGATGAGTAAAGGAACAATATTAGAGGGAGTTTAATACCTTCAAAAGTATTTCCTTCAAAATGGAGAGCTTTGAGTTTTGCCAAGTATCCAACTTCTGTAGGAATCGAACCACCAAATTGATTATATGAGAGTGACAAGAATTCAAGTTCCTTGCATTTGTATATCTCCTTTGGAATCCCCCCTTCAAAACTATTGTACGACAAATCGATTTCTTTGAGATTATTAGACACCTTATTGCACATATCCCACGGAATATTACCAGAAAAGCTATTCTCCGTCACATATATTTCTTGCAGTGAAGAGATTCCGAACATGCCGGTCGGCAAAGAACCAACCAGTTTGTTACCTTCTAAGAATAAACTCCTCAAGTTGGAAAGATTACCGATACCTAGTGGGATTTTCCCCTCAAAGTAATTTTCTGCCATATCCAAGATTTGCAAGTTTGAGATATTACACAGCGAAGAAGGCATTACACCACCGAAGCTATTGTTTATCAGAATGAGTTGCTCAAGTTTCGCAAATCTTCCTAACCATGCCGGAATCTCTCCGGTCAAGTTGTTGTACGAAACGTTCACCACCTTCAAACTGTTGCTCAGTGAAACCATAGCGTCAGGGATAGATCCACGGAAATCGTTGTGGCTAATGTCGAGTGAAGTTAGGAACGTGAGGTTTCCCAAATGGGGTGCAATGGTTCCTTCAAGATTCATGCCGGAAAGATTTAGAGCTGTGACCCTTCCGTTGTTGGGGTTACAAGACACGCCTACCCAGTTGCAGAAATCTGCAGAGGTAGAAGGGGAGGAGGAGGAGGAGGAGGTCCAATTTGACAAGAGCTTGGAGTAGGGATCTTTAGTTATGTGAAATTTGAAGTAAAGAAGGGAGTTTTCGTCGGAAGAACTGCTGCTTAGGCCACTTTTGATCAGGAAGCTGAAGATTGCCGCCATGTTTAGTAGGATAGCAGCTGATAGGAGTAAACTAGTTCTTCTATCCATGAGTGTGTTAGTAGTGAAAGAAATAAAATGCACTTCTGAGATTTCTCCTTTTTCTTTTGCTCAAAATGTACTTGGGATATTTCTCAATATATACAAACGTGTTAAATATTATAATTTGAACAAATTATCAATATATATATATATAATTTAAAATTTTGATTTGCTACAAGTGGAAAAATACTTTGTGAATGTTATGTAATATTTATGGGTTCGACAAATGCTGTGAATCACATAAGAGTTAGAGCGAGATTTTCTTCCCAAAATAAATAAATAAATTCTAAGATGCATATCATTAGACCATATCTAAATTAGTTGAAACACGAGTTCGAAACTTACAGTGAATATCATGTAAGAGTGAGGGTCAAGTCTTTATTCTAACAGTATAAGTTAAACTATGCGGATACAATTCAAAACGAATTTGAATTAGTCAAAATACAAGTTCAATACTTACTGTGAGTATCATGTAAAAAAAGTTAAGGTCAAGTCTTCATTCTAATAGTGAAAGTTAAATTCTGGGGATACAATTCAAGTGGAATTTAAATTAATCAAACTATTTACTTTAAGATAAAGCCTTTTTCTTAATAATAAAAGTGAGACTATGTTGAATGTAACTCAAATTGAATTATTC
>JAXGGT010000094.1:3262371-3273952 GCA_035583425.1 Marsdenia floribunda | reverse complement strand
TTCAAGATTTTCATGATCCACATGTATTGGGCTTTTCTTTATTTGGGCTAACTATTGTTCATTAATACTCCAAAAAAATAAATTTAATGCTTTTCTAAAATAATAATATTTTTTACCTCCTACCAAATTTTTTATTTTTTATTTTTTATTTTTTTATTTTTTATTTTTTTTTACCAGCAACGAATTGATTCAAGTGAAGTAAAATATCGTGTTCCAACGTTTTCTATAGAGAAATAAGTACTAAGTAGAGATTCTTCTTGAAAGACAAATTTGACACGATTCAATTTTGGATTAATCAGAATTATCAAACGATGAAACTAAAAAAACCAAAACTTTTTTTTTTTTTTTATAATAATAGTTGATAAGAATATTACTTATAACTTAATAAACAATAAGCTTGAATTAGCCAAAATACTTCAATTTTTTAAACAATGTAGTTTTATTTTTAATTATTTATATTTCTCAAAAAAAAAAATTATGTACTTTTGCTTATAAATTGACTATACATATACACCTTTTTTTTTTTTTTTAAAGTATAATTTACTTTCCAATCTTCCTTAAAATTTAAATTCATTCTCCTAAAAATAATTCATAAAAATTAATAATAAAAAACCTCACATAAAATTTATTTATAATTATTTGTTTTGGTAATTTATTTATAATTATTTAATTGTTTAGATATTTATAATTTAATTATGAATATTAAATGAAAACAATATTTATGTATATAATTAAAACTATATATATATATATATATTACTTATGTTTTTTTTTTTAGATATAGACAAACAGACAGTTAGGACATTCGAGATAATACAAAACTCAAAATTCTAGAATGTTATAATAATTGTATTATCACATATTGGGGGAAGACAAATAAAAGTCAAAAGTCAAGTCAAGCATTTGAATAATTATCTATTTAGAAAAGAAAATAAAATCAAATTTCATCGAAAAATCCACACACACACATATATATATATATATATTTAAATTTTAAATTGCTTTAATAAGCTATTCAAAATATAGTTAAATTACTTGAGAAATTACTTTAAATATAGATAAAAATTTAAATTTAAATATTTGATTAATAATCTTTTATATCTTTTATCTTTTAATCTATTTTCAAATATTCACACTAAATGCATAATTTTTTAGAATATCTTTTAATATATTATTTCATATATATTAATTTGATTAACTCAAAATTTAAAATCTTTATTTTCAAGTCAATGCTATATTATATATATTAAATAAAAAATTTATAAAAACATCAAAATATATTTCTAGTCATTAGGGATGGCAACGGGGACGGGGTTTGCGAGGACTCATTCCCCATTCCCATCCCCGATTCCCACATGTATTCCTCATCCTGTCCCCATTCCCTGCGGGAATTTTTTTTTATACCATCTCCGCCCCGTTGGGGATCAAGGATCCCCGCAATAAATTTTCACCATTTATTTTTTATTCTTTATTTTCAATTAAATTATTAATGCAAAATTAATCAATAAATTTCGTTAATAAAAAATAAAGAATTTCCTCACATATTTTTCAATATAAAAACTTGAAGCCTCGTCAAATTTTTCTTGCAATAATTGCATTGAGTTTTATTCATTCCATCAACTTTTAACTTCAGAAAATGTTCTCTTATGTCTCTTATTTGGTAATTGAAAATTTGACTCGTTTTTCTCACCAATTATTTCATTTTTTGGATAACTCAATGGCGTGTACGAAGCAACATTTGGTGTTTGTGTTGATTGTTGAGTTGGATGTTCTTGAAAAGACACATTTTACGTTACAAATAATTCAATGGCAAGAGGAGTAACTACTCATGATATTATGTCTATATTCTTGTAAGTTGTAACTTTATCACATTTAAAAATTGCAATTATTATATTAATATAATTTTCCTTTTAATGAAAATATAGAATTAAGAAAGTGAATAATGAATATATATTATAGTTATTATTTTATTTTTTTATAACTGATTTAATATTTACCAAATAGTTTTATTTTTATTTTTAAAAAAATAATTATTATGCTAATTATAATTTTATATATATATATGTATATATTATGTATATAATTAAGAAAGTATATATTGTAGTTACTATTTTATTAATTTGTATCCAATTTAATATTTACTAAATAATTATTATAATTTTTTTTTTTAATTACTACTATAATTTTTTTTTTTATATAAGTTATAATTAAAAATATTATATATATATATATATATATTTTGCGGGGAGGGGGACGGGAGCGGGAGCGGGAGCGAGGATCAGTGATTAATATTATCCCCGCCTCCATCCCCTATTTTTTGTTTCCTGGAATCACCTTCCCCATCTCCGAACCTGGTCAAAGTAGGGATTCCTCGGTCAAAAAGGAGTCAGTGTACGAGTTTCACATCGGGTATGGTTTTAATTGACATCCCTACTCGTCATTAAAAATAATTAAAATATTTTAGTATTTTTATGAATAATTATAATTTTTATTTTAAAAATTATAAATATTTATTTAATAAAAATAAAAATATTAATTTGTATAGCTAATTAAATTGACACGTATTTTAATTTTATTTGTATCTTAAATAATATTTTTAAGTATATACCAAAAAATCTCACCTGTCCACACCATTATTATATTCTATTTTATTTTGGTTGAATCAAAATACAGTTTGGTTATTAAAAAAAGAAAAGAAAAGTCAGATTTTTAACCGAGTGGTTGGTCTTTGTTTTTCTATTTGCTGGTTAACCGATTGGTTGGTCTGCAAGTATGTATGGTTTGGAGATTTAGGCGTTTCCGGTTTAACCGAATTGGTTTGGTCAATAAGTATTCGGTGGTTTATCCAAAATAATAATGAAATAATATAGCAGTATTATTCAGAAGGAACATTGACTGATTTAGTCCATAAAGTTTCATGTTTTATCTTTATAGGTCTTTTATGTTTTTTTTTTTCCACATAGTTAGTAAATCTTCTAAATTTTTAGATTCAACAAAAAATTCGGACCATTTTTCATGTGTTAAAGACATTTTTGGAAGTACAATATATATTTTTCAAATATAAAAAATAATTTTTTGGTACTTGTAAAATTTATTTGTGAGCTTGTACTGTGACTATAGGTCTGACGTCACCCAAGATTAACTACTTAGTACTAGAACTGTAATCGAGTAAAATCGAACCGAACATTGAATGTTTGGATTTGATTTGTTTAATTTTCGAGCATTGCTCAAATTCGCTCGTTTAATGTTTTGAACATAAAATTTTGTTCGAGTTTGTTAGATTATTTGTTCGTATAATTTAAAAATTGTTTGAGTTCGATTCGTTTAACTTTCAAGCTAACTCGAGTTCGAGTTTGAGTTTGAGTTTGAATTATGTTTTATTTAAATAATAAAAATATCAAATTTTTATTAGGTTTAAAATTATTAAAATAACAATAATTTATATAATTTATGTATTTAACAACTTAATAAACTAAAAAATCTTATTATAAATTTTTTATTAAATAATAATTTATATAATATAAATATTATAATTTGTTTGTGAACAAAGTTTGTTTAATATCAAAAGAAACAAACGAAATATCTCGAGTTGGCACTCTTCTCATTGTATCAGAAAGAAATATCCCGAGTTGATAATCAGTATCTGGGCCCACACTTATATTTCATGACATTCATTTACATTTCCGATGGACAAATATAAAAAATAATTTTTTGGTCCTTGTAGAATTTATTTTAGTCTATTTTGTTACTATTCGGGCTCGTGAGCTCGTCCTTCTCACTATATCAAAAAAAATATCTTAAGTTGATAATGAGTACCTAAGCCTACACTTATAGTTTATGACATATTCGTTTACATTTATGATGTGGGACAGGTATCACATACTTTGGTCTTAAAATTTAAATTGAGTGTCACTTATATAAGATTTATAATGAAATAATAATTTCATTGACTAAAATCTAAATGGATAATAGACTATAATTTTAGATTAAATTAGATAATATTTTTTTTATTAAATGTAATTAGTATTATTTCAAGAAAAAAATTATGATGATCTATTTATATATCTTATACTAGTGGTATGCTTTCCCAAGTGCGAAATATACTAAAAGTCACAATTAAAAGAATATATGATTTTTTAAAATTTTTAAATGAATAATATCAAAATTTTATAATTTTATTTATTTTGTTGTAATATTGTGGTTAAGTCTTACAATAATTTAATAGTTATATGACATGTCGAAGGAGCACATTGTCATAGTTACTGAAAACTACAAGAATTAATAAACATAATATTCACTATCAATCATAATAAAAATTAATAATTCAAGTAAAATTTTAAATTCTTTAACCATTATGTATTTGAATACGTATTCATAAGACATATATTTTACTCAAATGATAAAATTTATTAACAATAACAATAATAAATAATAATACAAATTGAGATACATGAAATTTAAAGGAGAAAATAGCAAATTGTTAAAAGAAAAAAAATCATAATATAAATTAAAGAAATCAATATGAATTTGAAACTCAAACATTGCTTTATTCCTTCATTAGTTTTTTATTTGTATGTTATTTACAAGAAAATAGATACATTCAAAAAAAAAAAAAAACAAGAAAGAAAGTTAAGAAAATTTTTCACTAGTTTGAATAAAATTTTTTTAAGAAGTTTTGAATTAATTATTTTAGAACGAAGAAAAAAAAAAAGGAGAAAGAAATAATTGACATAGATAAAAAATAAGGTCTAAAAATAAAAGGTCAATAAAAAATAAAAAATCTTGAAAAATATAATATTTTATTAATAAGATAATGTTTTTAAAATTTTATAACGAAATGACAACAATTAATTAAAGTTCAAAGTTGAAATATTATTTTATTTTTTTGAAAATTTGAGACACTTTCATAAGTGATGCTATTACCAATTAAGTTATGTCTCTTTGACATGACTCGAAATATCAATATATAAAAGTTGGAAAGGATGAAAAAAAGAAAAAAGAAAAATGCAAAACTACCTAAGAGTTCAATTTAATTACGATAGAGTCAGGCCATTGAAAAAAAAAAAGAAGAAAAAGTTATGATCTTATATATATATATTTTGTATATCTCTTAAAATTTAAAAATTTGTTTAATATAATAATAAATATTAACATAGTTTTAAGAGAAAATATTTAAATTTAAATTTTATTATTGTTTTCTACTTATAAGAAAGATATCTATTTTAACTACGAAATCACATATTCTACTATGGTGGATGTAATTATGTTTTGGTATCTCATTAGTCTGGCAAAAAAATGAAAATTTTAAATGTGCATCCTATGAACGTACGTATAGCCTATTCATATGGCTCTTTTAATGATATCTATATGAAAATCCCTAAAGGATTTAAGATGCCTGAAGCATACAGTTTAAAATTCTCGAGAATTATATTCGATAAAATTACAAAGATCTTTGTATGGATTAAAGCAATCAGGGCGTATGTGGTACAATCGTCTCAGTGATTATTTATTAAAAGAAGGTTATCAAAATAACCAAATTTGCTCGTGTGTTTTCATCAAGAAAGCAAATTCTGAATTTTCTATAATTGTTGTACATGTTGATGATTTAAATGTTATTGAAACTTCTCAAGATATTTCAAAAGCGGTAAATTCTTTGAAGAGAGAATTTGAGATGAAAGATCTCGGAAAAATAAAATTTTGCCTCGGCCTGCAGATCAAGAACTTGAAAAATGGAACTGAAATTTTCGTACATCAATCAACTTATACGAAAAAGGTCCTTCAAAGATTTTATATGGATAAAGCGCATCCATTGAGTATCCCCATAGTCGTTCGATCACTTGATGTAAATAATGACATTTTTCGACCTCATGAGGATAATGAAGAATTTCTTGGTCCTAAAGTACCATATCTTAGTGCTATAGGTGTACTAATGTATTTTGCTAATAATACAAGACCTGATATAGCTTTTGCTATTAATTTATTAGCAAGGTTTAGCTCATGTCCAACTAAAAGACATTGGAATGAAATTAAACATATATTTTGATATCTCCAAGGTACAATTGACATGAGATTATTATATGTCAATAGTTTCAAACCACAACTCATTGGTTATGCTGACATTGGTTATTTGTCTGATCCACATAAGGCCAAATTACAAATAGGCTATCTTTTCACATGTGGAGGTACTGCTGTGTCGTGGCGTTCTACCAAACAGACACTTGTTGCTACTTCTTCAAATCATGCAGAGATTATAGCAATTTACGAAGTAAGTCGTAAATGTGTCTAGTTAAGATCTATGATTCTATATATTCGGGAGACTTGTGGTTTATCTTTTGAGAATAAATCTCTTACAATACTCTATGAAGACAATACAACATGCATAACTCAATTGAAGGAATGATATATTAAACAGGATCGTACAAAACATTTTCACCAAAAAATTTCTTCACTCATGATCTTCAGAGAATGGCAATATAGATGTTCAACAGATTCGTTCAAGTAATAACTTGACATATTTACTTACAAAGACATTACCGACCTCAACATTTGAAAGATTAGTGCGTCAAATTGGAATGTGTCGACTCAGTGATTTTACGTAACTTTTGATTAGGGAGAGTACTGTACAAAAGGAAGATGTACTCTTTTTCCTTCACTAGGGTTTTTTCCCACTGAGTTTTTCTCTAGTAAGGTTTTAATGAGGCATATTCCTTGTACAAATGGATATTCAAGGGGGAGTGTTATAAATATTATTTATAGATGTGAATATCCTAACTGCCTAAAATATTATTGACTCTCTCAACAAGAGTCATCAGGAGATGTATTATATATATGTCTTATTCTTTTCAATAGTTTTTGGGTTGACAGATATTCTCTCTACATACATTCTCTCTACAAGACGTCTTCTCTATTTTTTATATTTCTCTCTGTTATCATATTTCCTTTTTATTTTATAACATAAATATATTTTTTTAAATATTATATTATTTGCATAAAATTTTTTAGTTAACACAACTACAATATGACTTAATTATTTATGAAACCAAAGTATATAAAGAAAAAATAATAACATAAATAAGTATATAAAAATGTTAAAAAAAAAAGAAGATACATTTCGCACCGACGGGTCGGGTGTATCCCTAGTATATATAATATAAAGTTGGAGGATCTATTTAGTAGAAAGAAAATATAAGAGGCCTTACAAGACTAAAACATAAAATGTGAGGCAATCGCTATATTATATTTAATAAAACCGAACCCATGTTTTTCAAAAGTTCAAACCACGTAATCCAATGGAGATGGGAACTCGAATTGGGCTGTGGTACGAGTCTTCTAGAATTCTCGAAGGTATTCTTCAAATATAAATTGGGCTGGATTTTACTTTTAATCAGACCGCCAAAAAGGTCATAAGTAACGTGTCCCACAATAATTCGATCAATCTTCCGATTAATTCTTACACGCGAGGAGCAGCACGACGTGAAAAATAAAATTGACTTTCCGATGTTTTGCCCTTCACTTTTATGAAAATACCTATTTCGTCCCCCACTCCAGTTCTCTCCTCCCCCCTCCCTAATCGAGAAACCAAATTACAAAATCAATACAGAAAGCCCAGAGCTTTTCCGCTCCTGATTTTCCAGAGAGTCTCTCTCGCCTATTACTGTTTCTCATAATTTCCTTCTTGATTTTATTTCTTTCTACTTTTTCGCTCTCCGATTCGTTAATCGGACGATCTTCTTCATCTATTTAGACATGACCATGATGACTCCGCAGCCTTTGGATGTAAGTCCTTCTTTCTCAGTGAGGAAATATTCTCAATTTCGTTAATTTTTGTTTTGTAATTTATCTGAATTAATGTTTAAGGATTATAGTTCTACTTACGTGCATATTGAGTTTTAGTGATGGTTTTTTTTTTTTTATAATGTTTTAGTTTTATAATATATATATATATATATATATATTTGATTTTTTGGTAAGGGGATGGAATGTGATCGCCTAGGGTTTTTGGTGCGAAAGGTAGGTTTAGTAATCGAATTTCGATGAAATTTTGTTTTGGAGTAAAAGAATTAGATTACTATGAAGAATGGAATTGGGGGTAGGGTTTATTGGATCACAACAGTTGGTAGTGTTATCAGGGTACTTTTTTATCATCACCTATAAAGTTTGGATTTTCTTTTGGTTTTAAAGAAAAATTATTTTAATTTTTGTTTTCACTATTCTACTTTCAGCAACAAGAGGACGAGGAGATGTTGGTGCCCCACTCAGATTTGGTGGAAGGTCCTCAGCCTTTGGTTGAAGGTCCGCAGCCAATGGAAGGTCCGTATAAATTTCATGCATTTTGATTTGTGTGCCTACTGTCCGATATTATGTTGTTCATCTATTCTGGCCTCAAAAATAGGCATGTTAAATAAGAATTTGAGGTTTTGATTATGTGGTGTCTGGTTGTTTCTCCTTTAGTTGCTGCACCAGAGAATGCTAATACTGCAGACAACCAAGCTGTGGAGGAGCCACAAGCTTCCAGGTTCACATGGACAATTGACAACTTTACTCGCCTGAATGTAAAAAAGCTCTACTCAGAAGTTTTTATTGTTGGTGGTTACAAATGGTAAAATGATTCTTCCTGATTCTCTTGTTTTTGTTGTTCAATTATCCATTATAAACAAGAGTATGATACCTTCTGCATTTGCATTGCTGTGGGCAGGCGGGTTCTCATCTTTCCCAAGGGGAACAATGTCGAATTTTTATCGATGTATTTGGATGTGGCAGATTCAGCTACATTGCCATATGGATGGAGTCGCTATGCTCAGTTTAGCTTGGCTGTTGTAAATCAAATTCATAACAAGTACACAATAAAAAAGGGTATGCTTGGATGCTTTTCTTTGTGTTCATTCTTGTTTGTCGGTGATGGAAATTTGTTCGTTTCTTTTTACAAATTTTCAATGCATTGTTAGATATTCTTTTCATTGAGGGCAACTTTTGCTGAACAATTCTATGAAAAATGTGTGCTTTTTTTTTTTTTTTCTCCATGGTACAATGTCTTTATTTCTATATCTGAATGATCTGTGGAGATCTTCCCATTTGCACTGGTTTATACAGGTCTTAGTTGTCTGGGGAAAATTTCATTGTGTTGTGATTTGTGTCATGCAGTCTGAGGAGAGGTGGAAAATGCAAAAACATCTTTTTACTTGATTTTTAATTTTAGTGCACCTAATTCCTGCCTGGCTAAGTGAAGC
Source organism: Marsdenia floribunda (assembly GCA_035583425.1). Taxonomy (NCBI): domain Eukaryota; kingdom Viridiplantae; phylum Streptophyta; class Magnoliopsida; order Gentianales; family Apocynaceae; genus Marsdenia; species Marsdenia floribunda. Next base: position 3,264,725 of record JAXGGT010000094.1, on the reverse strand, counting down.
TAGCTTAGATCCTTTATAGAATACAGTACAGTTATGCTTCTGTAGCATGCTTTTCATGGAAGAGAGCATGTCCTTACTTGCCCTCGGTGTTTGGACTTTTCAAATAAAGTACTACAGAACTTGCTTGTATTTATCACTTTTGACTTCTTTTTTATGCACACTATAATGTAAATGCTCTTAATAAAAAATATGGAGTAATGCATATCAATCACGTGTAAATTCCGGTTTTGTATCATTTTGCTGGATTATCCTACTTTGGTAATGTCTTGGCCTATCCAACTTTAATAATCTTGGCATTCCTCATTTGTTGATCCGGTAGATATTAAAAGATAAGAAGATGTGAAAGGTAGATTTTAACAGAAAATGATATCTATTTGGTCTTTCTTCTATCATTCTTTCTTTTTTTTAACTTCAAATTTATTATGGTTTGATCTGTATTGTTTACTAGATTAGGAAGGGTTATTAATTTATGTCTCATCAATTAGTTTCTCAGCAAATGTAGTTGTCTATTGTAGTATAGTACAACACCTGTATATCGGTGTTTGTCTAGTGGTTGCCTGATTATCTAAAAACTAAGATCTCGGAACCAGATGCAGATTGGCCTGATTATCTATTGACTTTTCCTAGATTAAAAGATCCAAGAAAGATTATGCAGGAAGTTTTCTACTGCTACATTAGTTACTTTTGCTGCAAGAATTGATTAAAGTGGGAGTTCTGTAGCTTTTAAACTAATGCATGTTGAGTACAGTACTCGAGTACTGAGACACATCTCCCACCTTCCTTCCACTCAGCTTACTTTGTGCTAGCTTCTATTTCTGTAATTATTCTTTGTTTGATTACAGCTATGCTGTATGGGGTTTTGCAGACACACAGCATCAATTCAATCAAAGAGAGAGTGATTGGGGATTTACATCATTTATGCCTCTTGGGGAATTATATGACCCCAGCAAGGGATATCTTGTGAATGATTCAATTGTTGTTGAAGCTGATGTAGCAGTCCGTAAGGTCATTGATTACTGGACATATGACTCTAAGAAAGAAACTGGTTATGTTGGCCTAAAGAACCAGGGAGCAACTTGCTACATGAATTCACTCCTGCAAACTCTTTACCACATTCCTTACTTTAGAAAGGTTAGTGTTGTTTGTCTTGCTTTGTCAGAACCCCTAGTTTATAAGTATCTGAGTACAACTCAATTGTATTCTTCATTAGGCTGTGTATCATATGCCAACAACAGAGAATGATATGCCCTCGGGAAGCATTCCTCTAGCACTGCAGAGCCTATTTTATAAGCTCCAGTACAGTGATACCAGTGTTGCAACCAAAGAATTGACTAAATCCTTTGGATGGGACACATATGATTCTTTTATGCAGCATGACGTGCAAGAACTGAATAGAGTTTTGTGTGAAAAACTTGAAGATAAGATGAAGGTATGGCAACTAAGTTGTGCTCTCCAATTATCTCCATATTGTCTACTTATAAATTTACTTTATGAATCTAGGGAACGGTTGTGGAAGGTACGATACAGAAGTTGTTCGAAGGGCACCATATGAACTACATTGAGTGTATCAATGTGGATTTCAAATCCACAAGAAAAGAATCCTTTTATGGTATTCATTGTTCCCATTTTTGATTTTTGAGGACTATGCTTCATCCTTGAACTTAGTTTAATGTCTATTGTGGCAGATCTTCAACTTGATGTTAAAGGATGTAAGGATGTTTATGCTTCTTTTGACAAATACGTGGAGGTTGAACGGCTTGAAGGTGATAATAAGTATCATGCTGAAGAACATGGTCTACAGGTTTGAATCCAGATGTCCTCATACCAGTCCTTTTTCCTAGTTTCTTTTGATATTTTTTCATAGTGTCCCAGATTTAGTCACAGCATGAAGGTGATAATAAGTATCATGCTGAAGAACATGGTCAACAAGTTTGCATCCATATGTCCTCATAGCAGTCCTTTTTGCTACTTTCTTTTGATATTTTTTTAATAATGTCCGTAGATTTAGTCACAGCATGCTAAACTAGCTTCTTGTTGAGCAAATAATTCAGTTATCCAGTTTGATTTTCAAGAATTGTTTATCTTCCCAATTAACTATGAGAGGGAACAGAAGTTATAATATAAGAAAAGCCAACTGTTAATTTTTCTGCACAATTCACATGAATTATTATCTACCCGAGCAAATTCCTTCTTTTTATAGTTGGGTATTTGATTAGAGGTTGAGGAAACTTCCCAAAGTGATCAAGACAGACCTCCATAGAAGAATTAGCAGCATATAAGGCTAAGCATAATGTTGGCAGGAAAACTTCATTCTAAAGTTAAAGCTCTTTTGCAAGTGTTTTGTGGTCATCAAA
>JAXGGT010000094.1:3236003-3262209 GCA_035583425.1 Marsdenia floribunda | reverse complement strand
TAAATGCATATGATATTGTTTTCCTCCATTTTCACTTCTGATGGTTCTTTCATGTTATGTTTGTGTTGTATTTTTTTTGGGGGGTTGGAGGTATCACTACAGCATCCAATATTATGTTTTAAACCAAAGAAATTTGCTTGTAGTTATGCTGCACCTTCTACTGATTCTCCCAGTATGTTGCTTTAGCTGTTTGGGTTGCTTTTTAGATAAAGCACCTTGTGTGGTGGTTTTTTAGTGGCTTTGATGATGCTTTTACAATCTGCTGCTACAGATACCACCTTTTTTTTTTTTTTTTTTTTGTGTGTGTGTGTGTTTGTGTTTTAAAAGGATCTGCCTACCCAATTCAACTATCATGTTCCCATAACATCATAATGTGACGTATAATAGGGTTAACCTGGTTGTGAACCTTGCAAAAAGCAGAATAATGCTTATATATAGGTTGCTCCGTTCTTTATGCTAGTAAATGTCCTTGAATTTCAAGCACAGTACATGGCTCATTGGAACTCTTGATGTGCTGATTACATGATGATATCAACTTTCGCGTATCATCTACTGCTAAAGAGTTTTTTAGGGATGCCAATAGTTAGTTGGGTGGTCTAATTATCTTTTATGCTGGTTTTCTGCTTGGTCTGCCAATTGTCCTTTTCTTACTTGAGGGTGATGGAAGCATGTGAGTGGTGATATTTATCAGGTATTCATGATAATTTTATCCATCATGATTGTAGATTATATTGTTTTTTTTCATCTGTTTCTGTGAAGCTCATACTTATTATTTGCTCAAATATGTAACAAACTACTTTGACACTTTACCTGTTTTTGTTTATTTATAATACGTGCTATTGCAATACAGATAAATGACCGCTATGAGTTCCCTCTGCAACTTGATCTTGATAGGGAGAATGGAAAATATCTGTCTCCTGATGCAGATAGGAGTGTTCGCAACCTTTACACGCTTCATAGGTGAGTTATGAGTGCATCAAGATCCTGGGTTTGAGGCGTGCTCAATTACTTTCAAAGAAGGCTCCCTTTCCTCTATCCACCCAACAGGAAATAAATGAGTGGTTTGGGCTACAAGATAACTCTATAATTTATAATCAAATCAACACTAGTTTCACTCCTTTCATGAATATGGACATGCATGTGTATACTTTTGCGTAACCTGCATCACAGTGGCAATCTTTCGATTCTATGCAAATCCTGTTGACCCTATGTTATGAAGAAGTAATTACATGTGCTTGCATGCTAACAGAATTATTATTCCCTGATAGTGTTTACTACTTTTATACTCAGCTTTAACACTTAATCTCTCTATTCCAACAGTGTTTTGGTTCATAGTGGTGGTGTGCATGGTGGTCATTATTATGCTTTCATCAGGCCAACGCTATCTGATCAGTGGTAAGATTCTAGTAACGCCTGGTGTAACTTCATTTCCTGATTATAAACAACCATAGGATTGTAAGAATTCCCAGCTTGTATTTGAGATATATTGCTGTTACATTTGTTGACAGTCGGTCAAACTTTGTGATATTTCTCCTTTTTCTCGCAATGAGTTTTCTGTTGGAAGTAGATACACTCATCTTTGGCAGACCTAATTGTCAGGGTGTCCTTATGATTATTCATTAAGTTATTTTTTTTGCCAATTCTTAGGCTATTATATTAGGTTTTGACGCATGTATGAGATTCTAACAGATTGTTTCAATTTGGGCCTACTTATTCTTTTTGGCTTTACCATTGTAGGTACAAGTTTGATGATGAACGGGTTACCAAAGAAGATGTAAAGAGGGCATTAGAGGAGCAGTATGGTGGTGAGGAGGAGGTATTATGCTGCTGCCAGCTATAAAGTTTGCTGCATCTCTCTCAATTTGTTTCTCTGATCACATCCATCATCTTCCATCTGTCTTAACAGTTGCCACAAACAAATCCTGGCTTCAATAACACTCCTTTTAAGTTTACGAAATATTCAAATGCGTACATGCTTGTGTACATAAGGGAGAGTGACAAGGACAAAATAATCTGCGATGTGGATGAGAAGGACATTGCTGAACACCTTAGGGTAAGCATTTTTCCATGGCTAAAATTTGAATTTCTAGAATTTGCATGTCTGTTTTGGACGTTCTAATACTTATGTCCATCATATTCCAGATACGTTTGAAGAAAGAGCAAGAAGAGAAGGAGGACAAGAGAAGATATAAAGCGCAGGCCCACCTTTATACCATTATCAAGGTTTTCCCTATGGATGAAATAATTCTTTTATCAAAGGTCTCAACTTGATTAGTAGTTCCTTGAGATATCCTACTGATGTATGTAGGTTGCACGTGACGAGGATCTCAGAGAGCAGATAGGAAAGGATATTTACTTTGATCTTGTTGATCATGATAAAGTTCGCAGTTTCCGTATTCAGAAACAGACGCCTTTCAATGTTTTCAAGGTATTTATTCAATTAATAACACGGTAATAGAACTGGATAGATATGCTATAGCATGGAGAATGCCATGGCTTTTCCAAAATAGAGTTGGCAGCTATGGGTTGTGTCTGTGCCCTAAGAAATTTAATGTATAATGGTAAACTTTTTTAATAAGAACTGAAAAGGTATAAAGAATATGGGAAGTTTGGGATAACTTGTATGCTTTTAGTTTCTTACTCCAGTTTGAGCAGCTCCTTTTAAAGTTTTGGTATTTAGGAATGAATACTGAAATTGTTTTTTCTCAGAAGTATGGTCATCCTGCCCTTCTCATCTATCTATTTCATTCTTATTGTATCTGTCCTATAGCTAGCAGTTAGGTTGACTCATATAGATATATGCTTTTCCCTATGCGTAACGGGAATCAGAATGCAATTAGTTGCTGTACGGTATACCTTTTCTATTGTAGTCTTCTTTTCTTTTGTGGAAGTCCTTTTCTAGATAGCTTTTTTGAATGTGGTATTATGTCTCAAATGGCTTCTGTTAATCCCAACTATTAGTTCTTCTAGGGGAATTAGTATCATCAGGTTGTGGCAATTACTTATATCTCTGTGGCTTTTTATATCTTCTTTGCTTCTTTTGCAAAAACAGCACAGAGCTTGCTCAAACAAATGACAGCTGACTTGCTAAGATAACAAAACAATTACCTGTTTTTGATTCTCTAGTTGGTGTCCTTGCAGGAGGAGGTTGCTAAGGAATTTGGTATACCAGTTCAATTTCAACGATTCTGGATATGGGCAAAGAGACAGAACCACACCTACCGTCCAAATCGGCCATTGACGCCTCAGGAGGAAGTACAGACGGTAACGCTTTTATCCCTGTAGGACAATAGACATTCTTTTCCCTCATTCAAGCAAAAGAAGAAAGAGGGAATCCTAATAATGCTGCTTCAATTTGCATTGATTTCATCTATGAATGCTGTGAGTTAATTGTATGGTGCTGTATAGATGATATAGGCTGTCATGAAGGTCTAATGCCTGCAACTAATGACGAAGAAAGTTGTACTGTGTTGTACACCAGAAGAAGCTAAAAATAATCAGCATGAAATTTCGAATTTTAGAAACACTTGCATACTTTTCTCCATTTCTTAAGCAATTTTAGGCTGTTTTTGGACTAGAATTATTTTTCAAAATTTCACTCAAAAAAAATGAGCTCACAAAAAAAAAAAAATGCGCTGTATTTGTTTGGACACCACCTAACATGACACTGTTCATGTTTAGTGAGTTGGCAAAAAAATGAATAAAAAAGTCACCCCCTTACTATAAATATTCAGTATATATGTATAAATATATATAACTTAAATAACAATATCATCATTACACTAATAAAATATATTATTTTTGTCTCTCACTTACTAAACAACTTTTTAACTTGTCCCCACCTTATTCCTCGTTTTTTGCAATCTACTCAATTTTTTTTTTGAAAAAAATGAGCAATCTCAAAAAAAGTTCCAATCCAAAAATCCAAAAACACCCTTAAGCTTTTCTCAAGTCAAAACCTGTCTCAAGCTATTCTTGATTGCCTTCTCGCTATATTATACATAAATGGTTGGTAGCATTATTTGTTTATTTAGCATGTGTATACATTTGGATTGCTTTTTGCATTTCTTGTGAATTAGGATACAGGTATGTATTGATTGCCTTGACTGCAACTTTAAGCTTTATGTTTTTGTTTTCCTTTTTCCTAGAGTCATGTTTTTGGTCTGCTCATGCTTCTTTATTCCACAATTTCAGGTTGGACAGTTGAGGGAAGTTTCAAATAAGACTCATAATGCGGAACTAAAACTATTTCTGGAAGTTGAGACTGGAATGGTATTATCTATACTTCCTTGACGACTAACTTGTGTATAGTTAGCATTTACGTATAAATGGCATCTATGCTTATCATGTTTACTCTCTATTTCTGTCAACACCTTATAACTTTGTAGGATTTACGACCCATTCCTCCACCTGAGAAGAGTAAAGAAGATATACTGCTTTTCTTTAAACTTTTTGATCCTGAGAAGGAAGAGCTCCGGTATCTTATTCTCAGAACCATGAATTGTTATATTTAATCTGTGTCTCAACTAGGAGAACTTTTGACATCAGGTTCGTTTCCCTTCCCAGTTTTGTTGGTAGGTTCTTTGTTAAAAGTTCTGGCAAGCCCATTGAAATCCTAACAAAACTAAATGAACTGGCTGGATTTGCTCCTGAGGAAGAAATTGAACTTTTTGAGGTTTGTTTTCTAACACATTTCTTTATCACAGAAAAGTTCGTTTTAAGTCCTCCCTGTCACACATTGTTTTTGGTTGATATTATCTTCAAATGTGCTAACCATTGATATATCAACTGTGTCCTCAGGAAATAAAGTTTGAACCAAATGTCATGTGTGAACGCCTTGACAAGAGGACCTCATTCCGGCTAAGTCAGGTAGACGTGCACGAGCTTTTTTTTGTTATTATTATAATGTGAACATTCAATATTCTGCATGGACTTGAGGATTTTTCTTGTTTACTATTATTTATTTCTATGCTTTTCTCCTCTTGGGCAGATTGAAGATGGTGATATCATTTGCTTCCAGAAACGCCTTTCCCCTGAAAGTGAACAACAAGTCCGATTTCCTGATGTTCCTTCATTTCTGGAATATGTGAAGAACCGGCAGGTCTGCCTGCTTTTACCCTTGATGGGATTTCTAAGCTCTATGATCTTGTGCATTATCTTTCTCTTCTTTTTTCCTAAATATTGAATTAATTTCCTTTAGAAATTTTTCTTATAATCTAAACTTAATTCCTAGTTCTTACATTGGCCATTTTTCCTTGCAATGATTGCAGAAGAGTTCAGTCTTTGTGGAAGTTTTAGTTTCAAAAATTTCTAAATCTAAATACTATGACAAAGGAAGGGTGGGAAATATGTCGTAAGAACAGGTCTCTAGAAGAAATAGAAGAACAAAGATTAAAATGGTTCTCACCCTTGAGTGATATAAAAGATTGTAGGACAATGACTGTTAAAGAAAAAAGAAAGAATGCAAAATATCATGCTAAATTAACCCACATTTTTCCATTTTTTTTTTTTCCTTTCTCCTAAAAAAAAAAATTAGCACTTCAATTTAGATAAACTCACTGGCCAGATTCCTTTATGCTTGGCTCAATAATAAGCTCTGAAAGGTATTGGTCGTTTCATAGTTCTGGTTTGTGTTTTCTTTATTCTTTTCACTTCACTGAATTTAAATGACACATGTTATGCCATTTTCAAATTCTACATGCCTTTCCTCTCTTGACATCGTTTGTGGGGGTTGATTTCAGGATAAAAATTTCTGAACTGGTGATATGTAACGTAGAAGGCAATCTTTAGTTGTTAAAATGAATAAGAAGTTGTTGTCTACTTCCTCTTTACCCTTTTTTTTCTGCCCCCATTTTTGTTTATCCGTGCTCTCCCCTATTCCATTATAAGTCCCCATTTTTGCAAGGACTGTTTTACCTATGGTAAACTGATAGATTCTCCTATGCAGATAGTTCATTTTCGAGCTCTGGACAAACCAAAGGAGGATGATTTTTGTCTGGAGTTGTGAGTGCTGCATATAATTTCAAATCTTAACTTTATGAGAAAATACAGCTATCTATACTGATTTTACCTTTTTTCATCACTCTTTTTTTAGGGCAAAAAACCACACTTATGATGATGTGGCAGAAAGAGTGGCTCAGCGGCTTGGTTTGGATGATCCAACAAAGATTCGGTTTACTCCTCATAATTGCTATTCTCTGCTACCAAAGCCTAATTTTTTTAAATATCGATCTGTTGACCAGTTGATAGATATGCTAGTGCACTATAATCAGGTATCTATATGAGCTTTGTCTGTCATCTTGTTTTTTCCATGTTTCATATTGTTGTTATCCTTGTTATTTATGTTAATTTTCTCTTTGTAGGTCTCCGATATTCTGTACTATGAAGTGCTTGACATTCCTCTGCCAGAACTGCAATGCCTGAAAACACTGAAAGTTGCTTTTCATTTCGCCACAAAGGATGAGGTTTGTCAGGAGTTGCTTGAAATATTGCCTCAGCTCAAACTTTGTCGTATGTAATTATCTAGTATTCGCATTATTCTTCAGGTGGTGATTCTCAATGTTAGACTTCAAAAGCAAAGCACCGTAGAAGATGTGCTGAATGAAATAAAGACAAAGGTGTGTATTTGGATCCTCTTTCTGGAACTACTTTTGTCAGTACGCTAGGACCTATATTTAATGTGGTAGCATCATTTTCATCTCAACATTTTTTATCTGGTCTATAAGTCAACATTTTTTTCGCATCATTTCTATTCCTGGGTTTTGCTACCTTTTTTCATTTGGGTTTTCTTTTTGGGGGTGTGGATATGTGAATCCTTGGCTTGAGGGTGTGTGCTGAATTGAAGGTAATAGCTGATTATTGTCGGCTTACCTGCTTCTAAAACAGGTGGAGTTGTCCCACCCAAATGCAGAACTTAGACTGCTCGAGGTTTTCTATCACAAGATATACAAGGTGATATGCTCTTCCCAAATTTCATTTCCTGGGAGTTTTTCTTTTTCTTGTGCTATTTGGTCAGCTTCTGTTGATCTTGCAGATATTTCCTCTCAATGAAAAGATTGAAAACATAAATGATCAATACTGGACACTGAGGGCAGAAGAGGTGAGTTTATACCCCCTTTTCCAATTATGTAGGAGAAATGACATCAGCAGTGTAACACAACAAAGTATTACTTTATTAGGAAGTTATGGATACGTTAATGTGCATCTGTTTGAGTGGCATTTGGATGTTTTCACTGTAGGCATTAGCTTGTAGGCATTAGCTTTCAAGTAATAGAAGACTTTCCAAGCAGAGCTCCTTTTTTTTCTTTTTTTTTTTTTTTCCTCCGGATGGAGGGATTGAGGGGGAGACAGGGCCTACCAGTGTGCTGGATATGCCTAGGACTGGTTCTGGTCCATTCTTTGTGTGTTTTGGGCACATTCTGGTAAGCAGGCACTAATTGGGTGCAAGGGATCTTGTTGTATGGTATATTAATAACCATGTATTTTTTTTCCCTGTCTCCTAGCGAAGGAGAACATCAACAGAATGTGGTAATATGTTCCAGTCTCCTTGTAAAATTATTCGTCACATACTATGCTAATCCAGATTTTTTTTTTTTTTCTTCAATCCTAGTGGTTGATATGGCATTCAGATTCTCTCACCTTTTACACCTGTCTTGATTACAATCTAAAATTTTATTCTTACTGTTCAACGTTTTGGAATATTCTGTTGGGAGCTCTACCCCCTTGCACAAGGGTCTTTTTGAAGGAGTCGAATTTGATTAGTTGGGGACTGCAAAAATGAACGTGGTCATTGGCTAGGTTTACAATCATAAATATAAAACTCTTCCTCAACTCTAGGGAAAGTTGTGATATTCTGCTGCCTATTAGTTGGTTCTCTCTTAAAACTTTTGTTTTATTTTCCAGATCCCAGAAGAAGAGAAGAATCTTGGTCCTCATGATCGCTTAATTCATGTTTACCATTTCATGAAGGACCCTGCACAAAATCAAGTGGTACTTGAATGTTTCCTAGAATTTTGTTGTTGATTGGTTTATACATTATATGCTTTGAAGCATATACTGCCATTATTTATTATTATTGAGCTATGGTATACATTCTACTAACAAGTGCATTACATGCAGCAAGTTCAGAATTTTGGGGAACCTTTCTTCTTGGTTATTCATGAAGGGGAGACTTTGGCTGAAGTTAAATTGCGCATTCAGAAGAAGTTGCAGGTTCCTGATGAGGAGTTCTCTAAGGTATATCTCTCATTTGGTTTTAGCAGTTTCCTTTGGTGTGTAATTCCTACAACCTTCATATAATATATTTGTTATTGTGAACAGTGGAAATTTGCATTTTTATCCCTGGGACGCCCAGAGTATCTTCTTGATACAGATATTGTTTCTAGCCGTTTCCAGGTCAAATAACTTTTATATCTTCAGTTTCTATGATCTCTTTTATCTTTTTTACTTTCATTGGATCATCTGTAAATAGTGTAGTCATAACAAATCCTTGTTTTTTCTAGCAGAGAAGAGATGTTTATGGGGCTTGGGAGCAATACCTTGGGTTAGAGCACTCTGACACTACTCCTAAAAGAGCGTATGTTTCAAACCAGGTAAATAGTTAAAAGAAGAAAACTATTTAAGTTTTTCTACGTTTAACCATTTGCACATGGCCTCAACTGTTGTATCCACTTAATTTGTCTAATAGTAGAACACCTTTATGTATTTCTTGACAAATATGAGTAATATTTTACTAAAGATGAGTTTCAGCAGTTGTAAAATTGTTTTTTTTTTTTCCCCCTGTTTCCTTTGTCTTCCAATATTTGCAGAATCGCCATGCATTTGAGAAGCCAGTTAAAATTTATAATTAAGGAACCAATCTCAAGATGGGAAAGGAGCTTTCGGAGCTGATTACACATCTTGTCCACAGGGAATGTAAAAAGTAGTTTGAAGATCAGAATTAAAGGCACAGAATGAGGGTATCTGTCTCTTTTTGTTCTTTTTATTCTTTTTCACAGTGGATTTGGTTGATTTTGTAGGGTGATTTTTTTGGATCTTTTGCATAGGGAGGAAGCTTTCCTCTCTTAGTTTATGCTTATTTTATGTTATATAGAAATGCATATTAGTTTTGCTATCATTTTTCCTTTTTCCAAGGGCTCGCCCAGCTCAGTGCATTGGGTAGGTCATGCTTTTCCTCTCTTGTTGATGATGTGGAAGAAGATTTTGATACGAGGGGATGTAAAGTAGTGTGGGCGCCTTTTATATTATCTCCTTTTCAGTTCTTTGGAAAAAAAATTTCCCCCTTTTCAGTTTCCTTCCCTCGGATCCCTTTTGATTGTATTTATAGTTAAATCTGAAAAGGGAATGGACATTGTAAGAGAGACAAGATGCTTTTAGTGAGAATTCCTGTAATAACAATTATTTTCTTTAACTTAAAATGTGAATCTTATCTGGAATTTCTCTTTTGCTTTCACACGCATATACCTTTTCCTTATACTGGAGGGGTTAATTAAAAATAGAATGTTTTAAAGTGTGCAACTGTATCGACATCAGTAATTCCATTTGTGTGTGTGGGATGTCAAGGATTCAAACTTACCAAATAAACGGTTAATATGTTTTTATGTTCGTCAATCTACTGTTAGCAACTAATCAAGCTGCTCTGTAAGTCATTCATTGTTTTTTAATAAGTTAGACTATTCGTATTCAGAACTACCCAAAAAAAAAATGACCCTTCCTATTCAGTCCTCCGGAGCACGGTGCAACATGCTTACGTAATTAGAATTTTTTACGCTTAAGTGTGGGTGAAACACTTATAGAAGGTAGATGAATGAATTCGAAAATTTTATAGTATTAGATGAATGAATTTGAAAATTTTATAGTATTATTGATTGTTGTAGAGAGTAGTAGAATATTAAATTGTAGTATTTTAGAAAGAAACATTTAATTAAGTGAATTAAATCTCCGTTGAATTAAATTGATTTTACTCCATCAAAGAGGTGGACTGCTCTAAATAGCCAATTAGAGGTTATTTGAACTTATCCTGGGTAAGAATTTTAAGTGTAAAGTTTTCTTTTGAGGGATAGAATTTTAAAAGTTTTCTATTTATTGATTCTTCTAAGGTTAAGTTGATTATGTCATAGGAAAATGTGATAACAGAAACATGTTATATTGATTAAAGTTTTGAGTCCTGTGAATTAATTTTGTAGTATAATTTTAAATTGCATTTATTTATTTCAGAATTTATTTTAATTAACATTAGTTAAAATATATTACCCTATTTAACTGGAAAAAAAAAAAAAAATCTTTAAATACTTGAATAATCTTTTAATTAGTTGTGCTGAAAAGATTGACAATTATTATCTCAAGTAATTTTTTAACTTCTTGTTGATTTTTACCGAAAGTACTAAAAAGATTAATGGGTGCTCTGGTGAGTCATTGTTGACTAGACAGGTGTTGAGGTCAGGGGTAGATGTGATTGGTGCATAAATTTATAGTTGCGGTCTCATAAATTCGGAAGCCATTGTATCTAAATTAAACATCAAGAATAATGAAATATATAAAAAAGAGCTATTCATTAAGATAGTAAAAATCTTACAAATAAAAGTTTATAATAGAGTTGTAACACACAATATCATTTAATTGGTGAGCAAAAGATTTAAATCATAAGAATCTTTAATTATTGGATTAGGGGTTGAACAAAAGGTAGTTTTTTGAGCTTTCAAATTTGGTTAGATTGTATATATATATTGATCAGGACAAGATTTCTAAATCAGGTTTAGTTTCTAAATGCGCAGATTTAAAGATGATAACCTGGGCCCCAAGAACACCTACAAAAGGCCTACACGGAGAGGAGGTCTCCGATGGTCAAGCTAGACAAAATGATTGGAATGAGTTTAGAGGTTTTAACCGTTACACATGAAAAAACCCTAGAATACAGTATATTCTTGAGGGAGAAAGAGTTTGGAGAAGAAGATGAATAGTGAACATACCTGGACTTGTACTCCCTCTTAGTATTTATATTTCTGATAAGCAAGATGACTTTTCCCTTTAGACGTTAAAGAACTTATCCTCGTGCGAAGGGATGAGATCTCCTCCCTATACACGTGGCATATGCCCATTGGAAAGAGGCAAGGACATCTAATTTTGGAATTTGATGGTAACAAGGGAGTAGCATGTTTTTCATACAATTAATGCTTTCAACTACTTTTGTACTAGAAGCAATATAATAATAACAATAATAAAAGAATAATTGGCCTCATTAACTCTTAATAAATATTTGAGATCTGATCCAGAGATAAAAAAGAGACAAAAGGGAATGTCTGACTTTTAATGCCTCTCTGCCTTTCCGTCTTCGATCTCACCAGTTGATGCATCCAAAGGATCCAACACTTAGCCATTTTGACTTGTCTGGTTAATTGGACTTATCACTGTTGACCGTTCAATATATATATTATTTCATGTGCGAAAACTAGAGTACACGGTTCTCTCATTAATTAATAAATTTTAAAACTAGAGAAGATGAAGGAAAAGACAAATGTGTGTGCATATATATACATATATGTCTATTTCCTGGATGGCATACATATATAGAAACTTGGAAACAATTATTTCGAGAAGATCCTCGTATTCTTGACAAAAGTGTCCTAAAATGTTCAGATAATAATAAGATACATCTTCACATATATCGCAGCAATGATTAAGCAATGGGCATGCTAATTTCGCAAGGGCAATTTCGAAAGTGAGCTCCGACATGTGTCTTGCCCAAGACAGAGACGGAAGAGACCCTTTACATCTTGCCGCCATTAAAGGCAAAGGTGAGGCCTTGGAAGTGTTGATTTGAGCCGGCCGGTCCTTAGAGGTGCGTGAGAAGACCAGCGGGCGGAGGAACCGTTCTCCATTTGTGTGTGAAGTACAATAAGCTGGAGACGTTGAAGATTCTTGTTCAAGTTATTCAAGATTTAGAATTCCTCAATGCCAAGAATGATGAAGTCATGACTCTATTACATTTGGCCGTTCTTGGTTTGCAAATTGAGGTATGTTCTTCACTCCTTTTAATCTGCCCATTTTAGCACCAAAACAACCAATTCCCAACCCCCCCCCCTCCTTTTCCCCTTTTTTGACGACCAAAAAGGCAAAAGATCCTCAATATTGTTGGAATGAGTTAAAATATTGAGCATTGGAAGGCTTGATTCCAATCATATTTATATATTTAATATATAGGAAAATTTATCGGTTTAGTCCTATAACTATTTATGTTTCTCTAATAAGGTCCTATTACTCTTTTTCTACTTTAATTAGTCTCGTAAAAATTTTTATTTACTAAAATTAGTCCTTCTGACCAAATTTTTGTTTGTTACTCCGATGCCCAGCCGGTGTGGACAAAATTTGAGGGCATTTTCGGTAGTTCTAGTTCTGAAAAACATGGGAAATGAAATTGAGGAAAAATTTTTCACTCTTCTAGTTGTAGGACTTTTTTCTTTGAGTGAAAAATCAAAATTTTGATAGCAAATTTGGACAAATTTTTCACTGTAAATTTGGGCAAAATTAATTTACAGTCAAAAATTTACCCAAATTTGCAGTCAAAATTTTGATTTTTCACTCAAATAAGAAGCCCTACAACTAGAAGAGTGAAAAATTTCCCTCCATTTCATTTCTCAAGTTTTTCAGAACTAGAACTACCGAAAATGCCCCTCAAATTTTGTCCACGTCGGCTGGGCACCAGAGCAGCAGACAAAAATTTGGCCGGAAGGACTAATTTTAGTAAGTAAAAATTGTTATAGGACTAATTAAAGTAAGAAAAAAGTTATAGGACCTTGTCAGAGAAATATAAATAGTTATAGGACTAAATCAGTAAATTTTCTTTAATATATATTATATTAGGTTTTATATGAGTGCGCCATCTTCCTCCAACTCGGTAACTCTGATTGAGCGAATCATCTCGGATGTTAGATGAGAGTTGCATGGGGTTGACCGAGAAAGTAGTGTTGCTAGATGGTAAAATATGTGCACAGAAGATGTGATACTCATATACAGAGTAACAGAGGTGTTATGAAATATATTGCCAATTTTAAATATACATTTTGTATGAACTATTTTTAGAGTTCAAATGTAAATTGATTAATTTAGACTTAAGTAAACCAGTAAAAAACTGTGTAAATTTAAAGTGTCTGAAGAGAAAATGACATCTGGTAAGGTGAACGATAGCTGTCACCAAATTCAATCAGACCTACCACCTCAGCCGAAAATCCAGCGACTCACCTAAACTGTTGAACTGACAAAGTGAGAATGAGACGAGGTTAAGTTACCTCGACATACAATATTTTGCCTCTCATTTAGGATTATAAATATTAATCCTACAAATATATTACGACCAGTCAAAGGTTAATACAAGAAAGCTATTACAAAACTTGCCATATAAAAAAAAAAAAAAACTTGTTTTACAAGTTTCCCACACTATACTTGGGGGCCAAGAAAGGTAATGCTTCTCTCATATAAATACAACAATTTTGATCTCCTACTAGTTAATCTCTTCAGAGGGTAAAAAAAGGGACACCCTCTTCGGTTTGCCTTGTTTTTCAGGTGGTAGCTGTTCAAAAACTTTCTCAAAGATATCAACTTCATCTCGGATTATAAGTGGTTCTCCATCTTTATTCTAAGGGTGGTGATTTTGCGCTGACACTCTCACAATCGACTCAACTATTTTCGGTTTGCTAGCTGATTGCATCATCAATTTGGTTCCGTTACTGGGAATCGAAAGTTTTCTCTGCTCTCTTTAGCCTTTGTAATCATTTTGAGAGTGTTAAGATATACTCCTTGAAAAAAATATCTTTTTCTTTTATATCATCTTTTCTATACAAATCACATAAATATGGCTACCACACAAGTTTCTCTAACACATGCAAATCAAGGAACGCATAATCAAGTAACTTCTGTTCCACAGGTTGTATTAATCCACAACACACCATCACAACAATCTAATGTACGAAATAATAGTACAAGACGCCCTGTCTCTGAAAGGTTAGGGGCTAGGGTTGGAGATCTTCACGACCATCTCAATGAAAACAGAGGAAAATTTGTTGTCCAAAGTGAAGAAAATTGTCAAACTATCCGGCAAATGAAGGATGAACTGCAAAAATTGAGAAAAGAGAACGAAATCATGAAGGAATGGTCAAATTTGTATACAAAGATGGCAGCTATGGGCCTTCTTCTCCCCCTTCCAACAACTTGACCACCGGGATCTTTACTCGAAAAAGGTCGTGTTCTAATAGTTGAAGAATATTCAACTCCGAACAAAACACACCATGCAGAACCATCAAGGTGGCCCACTGTTGCTCTAAATATGTCTAAGCAATGTAGACAACAAAATTCCAAACTAAGGAGAGAGGTTGGAGAATCGAGCCCTCTTCCCGACCAACAAAGTCACAAAGTGTAATCTCCAAAAATACCAAGCAAGTAACTAAAATACCAAGAACGCAATAGTCTAAGTCTCCTCCTAAAACAAACAAATCGTCTAAACATTCCATGCAGCGGACAATTGATATTGGACCATTTGCTAAATGGATCCGTGAGGTAACTCTCGATTCAAATATCAAATTATCTCAATTTGTTTTGTACAATGGCAAGTCGAGTCCCCTTGAATATATTTGTCGATATAAATATGCTATGAGACTTGTTACCATAAACGAAACTTCGTTGTGTCGAGCATTTCCAAGTATGTTGTCAGAAAAAGCATTGACCTGATTCAGTTAAAACGAGCCATTGAAAAGTTACTTCAAAATGGATATCTGATTGAGTATCTAGCTAACTTGAGAAGCCGAACTGAAAAAGACAGACCGATAAGTCGGGGTGACTCAGCTCAACCTTCTCAATTTCAAACAGGAGAGAAGGTAATCAATGTGATCTCCCATGAAATACCATTAATATCCCAACTCAAGAAGCAAATTCATGTCTCCTTCTCACAATCTGAGTTGGTCCCTGACATTGAAGCAAGGAAAAATTCCATCACGTTGGATATAACAGTGACTTCACCAGGAATGGATAGATGTCTCATTAACCAAGTACTGGTAGACACAAACACTTCATCTCTTCACACTGGGAGCTGAGAAAAATTTAGGAAAGAAAGAATATCATGAAGTAATCATCAACACTTGATTTCTTGAATAAAAAGTGAAAATTGGTGCCGAATTGATAAAGCAGGAAAAAGCTGAAATTGAAGAGTTTTTGAGGATACATAAGCAAGCTTGCTTGGGAAACTTCAACTATGATAGGAATTTCTGAAGAAGTTGCTGGCCATAATTTAAATAGCGATCCAAAGTACATTCCTGTACAACAAAAACCTCAGAAATTTGGACCAGAAAAGGAAGTTGGAATACGAGCTGAAGTTGGTAAGCTTCTAGAAGCCAACTTTATCAAAGAAATTTATTATCTTACTTGGCTCACAAATGTTGTTATGGTTAAAAAAGGCAAATGGGAAATGACGAATGTGCATTGATTTTACTGATCTCAATAAAGTTTGCCCAAAAGATTGTTATTCATTGCCTAGAATCGATGCATTGGTTGATTCCACTGCTGGATTTGGATGTTTAAGCTTCCTTGATGCTTTTTCTGGTTATCATCAAATCAAAATGAAAGAAGAAGACAATTACCAAAAAAAAAAAAAAAAAATATGAAAGAAGAAGACAAGGTGCATATTACTTTCCGGGCTGCACAAGGGGATATATTGTTATAATGTTATGCCCTTCGGGTTGAAGAATGTAGGAGCAACTTATTAAAGAATGGTGAACAAGATCTTGTCACCACATATTGGCAAAAACGTAGAATTCTATGTTGATGATATGTTTATTAAGACCAAAATAAGCTCTTCTCATCTTGATGAAAACTTGATGACTTTCACATGAAGCTCAATCCTAATAAATGTACCTTTGGGGTTAAATATGGGAAATTTCTTAGATTTATAGTCACAGAAAGAGGGATTGAAGCTAATCCAGAAAAGATATCAACTCTCCTAGCTATGAAAGAGCCAAGTTGTATTAAGGATATGTAACGAATTAATGGCTGTCTGGCTACTCTTAGGAGATTCATTTCTAAATCTGCTGAAAAAATGTCTCCCTTTCTTTAAATTCTCAAAGGATTAGCTCGAGAATTCAAATAGACAACTGAGTGTCAGTCCGCTTGGGAGGAGCTTAAAATTTACCTCGGTACTCCGCTACTTCTTAGCTCACCCTGCACTGCAGAGCGTCTTTTTGTTTATTTAGCTGCAGCAGATTTAGTTGTAGCCTCTGTGTTACTGAGGGAAATTGAGAACAAGTAATTATCAGTGTACTATGTGAGCAAGGTTCTAAATGGGCCTGAATCCAGGTACCCTAATATACAAAAATTAGCTTATTCACTGGTTATTTCAGCTCGAAAATTACGAGCTCACTTTGAATCTCATCCTATTATAGTATGCACACATACACCACTAAAGCAAATATTCCATAAATTAGACCAATCAGGTCGATTATTAAAATGGTCTATTGAATTAAGTGGTTATGACATTACATTTACTCCAGGAAGTGCTATTAAAGCACAAGTTTTGGCTGATTTTGTAGGTGAAACATCTTTCTCGGAAAATGACCAAACCAATGAAATATCTGCACCTACCTCATTAGAAGTTCCACCTTCAGAGGTAATGCAAATTTCTAAATGGAACTTATTTGTTGATAGATCAGTCAACAAAAATGGAGCAGGAGTTGGTCTAGTTCTACATTCTCCATCTTTGGGGCATGTGGAAATGAATTGCATTATTTTGAAATTCCATTTGTCTAATAATGAAGCTGAATATAAAGCTCTCATAGCAGGATTGCAATAAAAATCTTTCTGTCAAGAGTGATTCTCAGCTCGTAGTCAAACAAATACAAGGTGAGTTTTTAGCTCACTGTACTCCTCTTTTACATTATTTAGAGATGGTTAAAAAGTTAATGCAGAATATTGAGGATCTTGATATTCAAAAGATAGATTGAAGTGAAAATACTCTTGCCGATTATATTTCAAAAATAGCTTCGGGTGATTTGCCAAATGAAAATAATTATGAAATGGAAGAAAAGTTCTGACATGCTATATCATACGGTCCTCATATTCAAAATATATTTGAAGTAACATTCTCATGGATGGATGAAATGAAGAACTATCTAGAGAATAATATTTTGCCGGATGATCCTATTCAAGCTCAACAAATTCGGAAGCAATTAGCTCAATATTTGATTCATGATGGAAAGTTATACAGAAGATCATTCTCTAAACCTTTATTAAAATGTGTTGAGCCAAGGTAAACCAAAATGCTACTTGATGAATTTCATGAGGGTATATGCTGTGGTCATCCTAGAGCAAGATCTTTGACACAAAGAGTTATCCATCAAAGATATTATTGGTCAACTCTTTATCAAGATGCAGGACATTTGGTTTGTCTCTGCAAAAGTTTGTCAATTCTATGGTTCATTGCCAAGACTACCATCAACTCCACAAACTCCAATTATTCCTACATGGTCTTTTGATATGTGGGGAATGGATTTGATGAGAAAATTTCCAAGAGCAAGAGCAGGGATGGAGTACCTAGTTGTGGCAGTTGATTATTTTTCCATGAATGCAAATGGAGTTCCTCGTGCTGTAGTAACTGACCATGGATTACAATTTTCTACAAGATTCACCAATGAATGCAACAGGCTGAAAATCAAACATTGAAAATCATCAGTAGCTCATCTCCAAGGATATGGACAAGCAGAAGCCGCCAACAAATTGATCTTGAATTCTTTGAAGAAGAATTTAGCTAACAAATCAAAAAATTGGGTTGATGAGTTATATTCTATCTTGTGGTCAATTAGAACTTCTACCAGGGGGCCAACAGGAGAAACTCCATGTGCATTAGTATGTGGAAGTGAAGCTGTATCACCAGCATAAACTATAGTCAACACATATTGTACTCAATATTATACCTCTAAGTACAATCCCTCTTCTCGAAACATTGATTTAGATCTACTGGAAGAAAGAAGACAAATTTCATAGATGAGGATGAATGCATATTGCCAAAAAATTAAAACTGATGGAGTGAGACTACCAAATCCATGGCAAGCAAATCCCTTGAAGAAATATTATAAGTAAAGTCCTTTTGAACGTTATGGGTGATACAACATTATGGAATTCAAATATAATTCCTATTTTGGAGGCTTAAATATACCTCCTCAAGGCTTAAATATGCTTAAAGTTCGAACAAAATGAAGTTTAAATACAATTTCAATGTGAGATTTAAATATAATCTCAATTCGAACATTATGAAATTAAATATAATTCTTATTTTGGAGGCTTAAGTATACCTCCCTAAGGCTTAAATATACCTCTTCAAGGCTTAAATATGCCTAAAGTTCGAACAAAATGAAGTTTAAATACAATTTCAAGGTGAGATTTGAATATAATCCCAGTTCGAACATTATAGAATTTAAATATAATTTCTATTTTGGAGGCTTGAATATATCTCCCTGATGCTTAAATATACCTCTTCAAAGCTTAAATATGCCTAAAGTTCAAACAAAATGAAGTTTAAATACAATTTCAAGGTGAGATTTAAATATAATATCAATTCGAACATTATAGAATTTAAATATAATTCATATTTTGGAGGCTTAAATATACCTCCATGAGGTTTAAATATACCTCTTCAAAGCTTAAATATGCCTAAAGTTCGAACAAAATGAAGTTTAAATACAATTTCAAGGTGAAATTTAAATATAATCTCAATTCGAACATTATAAAATTTAAATATAATTCCTATTTTGGAGGCTTAAATATACCTCTACGATGTTTAAATATACCTCTTCAAGCTTTAAAAATGCCTATAACTCAAATAAGATGAAGTATAAATATGACTTTATGAATGGCATTTAAATATAATCTCAAAATTAAATATCTTGGAGTCTAAATATGATTCCAAACATCATAAGGATATAATATTCCTCAAATATATATATCAATGATAACTGAAAAATAAATAAAAAGTTCAATCAAAAAAGGATTGAATATTAAGGAATTTAAATATAATTCCATAATAATATTCAGTCTTTTGAGGTTCATTTCTTAAACCTCATATTTCATATGCACATGATACTTTAACAATATGCACTTTAAGTGCTCATTATATAAGTTTAAGTACTGAAATTCAATTTCATGAACAAACGTAATGGTAGAAATTTAAGTCAAACTACTTCCATATCATATATATGTCATTATATCAACTATTCCAAGAAGACTTGAATAGCCACAAAAACTACAAGTCAATTGTTCAAGCTATAAAAGCATATGTTTATCATAATATACTGAGTGTCTCAGACTGTTCAAAAAACAAAAACAAAGAGTGAACAAAGAGACAATTCAAGTGAAGGCAATATCAAGATTAAAAGCTCAGACAGTAGCTTTATTAGGTGAACTCCAAAGATCAATAACAGTTGTAGGATCAGTTGAAGCGGATGCTTCAAACCCTGGATTTGCCTCTGCAACATCTTGATTCAAAGAACTTTTAGTTAGAAGAGCAGTTGAAGAAGATTCTCCTAGGATCAAGGCTAGATCTTCTTATGGCACCAATGATTGATCTGAATCAAGTAACAAGTTTTCCAGTCGACATTGTTGGCAAATTTTCATTCACAAGGTCCCAAAAATTAGGGACCATGGTTATAGGAACCTCCCAAACTCTACCTTCTTTGGCATCCTCTCTAGCCAGAGATTCAAGATCTTCATCAAGAAAAGACACGTGGCAATACTCGACCAAAGTATTTAAAATCCACTCTCAATAAATAATATATTTTATTTGAGAGTGGAGGGGGTCACTGAAGAGAAAATGACATCAGGCAAGGTGAATAGACAGTTGTCACAATATTCAATCAGACATACCACCTCACCCGGAAATCCAACGACTCACCTAGACAATCAAAGTGAATTGTCGAACTGACAAGGTGAGAACGAGACAAGGTCAAGTCACCTCGACATACAATATTTTGCCTCTCATTCAGGATTATAAATATTAATCCTACAGATATATTACGACTAGTCAAAGGTCAATACAAGAAAGCTATTACAAAACTTGCCTTACAAGAAACAAAACTTGTATTACAAGCTTCCCACACTATACTTGGAGGCCAAGAAAGGTAATGCCTCTCTCATATAAAGACAACAATTTTGATCTCTTACTAATTAATCTCTTCGCAGGGGCAAAAAAAGGGGACACTCTCTCCGGTTTGTCTTGTTTTTCATGTGGTAGCTGTTCAAGAACTTTCTCAAAGATATCAATTTCATTTCGGATTATAAGTGGTTCTCCATCTTTATTCCAAGGGTGGTGATTCTGCGTTGACACTCTCACAATCATCCCAACTATTTTCAATTTGCTGGCTAATTGCATCATCAGTGTAATTTATAAATAACTTAATGACTAAATTTAAAGGATTGTTATTTTTCGTAATAGAAATAAATTTATAGTTCATATTTCTAGTCCTAGTTCATTTTATTTTCACTATTTTTATAACCAATATTAATTTTAATATATGTTAACTATTATTTTGTATAGTTAGTGTGGATAAAGATAAAGGAAAAATCCCCGATTCAATCCTACATCTTTTTTCGTTTCTCCAACTAGGTCCTAAATGTTTAATTTTGTCTTACTTGATACTATATCTTTTTATGTTTCCCCAACTAGGTCCTAAATCTTTAATTTTGCCTTACTTGGTATCATATCTTTTTCCATTTCCCCAACTTCATCCTTCCGATATATATATATTTTTTTTACATTTTTGGTTACTTTTACAATGTATAATTTTACGCGTAAAAATTTGAAATGCCTAAACAAGTTGTACTCAAAAGATTTACACCATAAAAGTTGTCAAAAATATATATAAAAAAATTAACCGAAAGGATGAAATTGGAGAAATGTAAAAAGATATGATATCAAGTAGGGCATAATAAAAAATTTAGGATCTAGTTGGAGAAACGTAAAAAGATATGGTATCAAGTAAGGCAAAATTAAAGATTTAGGATCTAGTTGGAGAAACGAAAAAAAGATATAGGACTAACTGGAGATTTTTCCGTAAAGATAATTAATAATAACAATATATATATACTAGCAAGTATAATTAAGAATAATAACAAATAAAGACAAAAAGTTTATGAGTTCATTTAGATAAGGATGACAATAATAATAATTATTATTATTTTAAATTATATATAAATTTTAATGAAAAATTAAAGTAGATGAAATTATATTTAAAATTTTATAGTTAAATGTTAATATTTTAATTCACACATTTCAAATTTATTTTTTAAATAAGTAAAAAAGATGTTCAAAATAAATAAAATATATTTTTTTATTCAAATAGATATTATGTATTTAAATTACGATAAAAACGTCTTAAAAATTTTAAAATAATTAAATAAATATATTCAAAGAAAATAAATTTTTTAATTTTTTTTAATGTCTATATTAATAAACAATTTGTTTGAGAGACATATAAAAGTATATTTAGATAATATTTTATTTTTTTAAAAAAAAATGTATCAATTTTTAAATTATTATTTTTAACAATATATTAATTTAAATTTTATTTTTTATTATTAAAATTTTAATAAATTTTTAAAAAATATAAGGTTGTTTTTGGATTGAAGCTTTTTTTTCAATTTTTCACTCAAACTTAAAAAAAAAATGTGGTGTACACAACATTATTCATGTATGTCCACTTGACAAAAAAATATTAAAAAAATGGATAGAAGAGAGAAAAAAAAATGAGAATATCACACCATTCTTTATATCAATACTTATCATTATGCAAATAAAATATAGTATTTTTGTATCTCACTTACTAGACAATTTTTTTACTTGTCTCTAACTTATTCCTCTTTTTTCGCAATACACTCAACTCAATTTGAAAAAAGAAAAACTAACAAACTCAAAAAAACGCTCCAATCCAAAAACACCCTAGTACTTTGAGGTCTTGCTAAAATATAAAATATAATTTGTCACTAAAATAATATTTATTTAAATTCTCATTCTTTTTGTTTTCTTTTTATTATCTGACTTGCGAAAGAAGAAATTGTTATTTAAAAAAAAAAAGATAAATCGTCAATTTAGTCTCTTAAGTTTATGCTTTGATCTGTTATAGTCCCTTATGTTTAATTTTGTTCGAAGTAGTCCTTTAAGAATTTTCGAATTAACCAAAGTGGTCCTTTGGCCGTTAACTTCCAAACTTTCCATTAACTTCTCTTGTAGGTGCCTTTTAATAGGGGTATTTTGGTCATTTAACTCTCCTCTTCCCGTTAGCACATGATGGGGGAATTTTGTCCGGTAAAAAACTCCTCCTTAATTAGTATTTTTTTTACCTCTTTAATTTTTAACAAAAACCCTAACCCTAAAACCCATTTCTTCCCCATCCTCTGTGATTTGACCATCCCCATTTTGAATAACAGATTGAAGAGCCGAAAGGGAGCATCATAAATGGAAGCTATGTCTTCTTCATCTAAATCATCACCACCAATGGAATGTTTCTGTAGAATTAAACCTAGAATACGAACTTCGTGGACTAATTCAAATCCAGGAAGAAGATTTTATAGATGTCAAAATTATAAGGTAAGGTCTTTAATTCGAACAAGTCACTATTATGTTCCTAGATCTGAATTTCGTGCATAAATTCAATTTAATCTGCAGAAAGCATGTTTTCTGCATTTTGTTATTTCTTAAAGGAAATAGATTAGGAAGAGAGAGAGAGAGAGAGAGAGAGTGAGTGAATGAGAGAGAGAGCGGAGACTGGTATGGTTTTCAATCCAAAGTTTGGTGGCCTAGTCGGAGTTAAACTGGGGAAAGAATCAGGGCACCAAGAACAACAGAGTGGGTTTTTTTATATCTCACAAGATGCATCTCAGAACACACACACACGTAGTTCTCTATTTATATATAATTGAATCCCATCAAGAGAAAGAGAGAGAAAAAGAAGTTTTTATTTTGCCTTCCATCAGAATAAAAACACACACTGCAGCTCTCTCTTGTTTTTTCCTTTTTTTCCCCTATCAATAATCCTAGAAGATTAATTGCTGAAAGTTATTCTTTTACTTCATTGCGTTGTTGCTTTACTCATTAATTGGAGAACTGCAGCATCATTCACCATTCAAACTAATCTTATTAACTTACTTACATTGGTGGGCTATTTTTGTTTTACTTTTAGACTTCACTTTGAAGATGATGTTTTCTTTTTATTCCTTACATGTCTTTTGTCTATCATGACAGCAAACCAAAATGGTGTATAGTTCTTGTTTTTGTTTGATGGTGTGATGTTACAACCTCTAATTTTTCATTAGTTAACTAACATGTATTCAAGAATAAAATTTCCTGCAAGTGGTCCCAATATTAGCTACTATGTTTTCCAGGCTAAGTTTGTTGTTTTAACATGGGTTCTACAACTACTGGCCTATTTAGTCTATTTCATGGGCATTAACCTCTTCCTACCATTGTGTCTAATAAGTTGCTTATTCTAGTTAATTAGTATTTCCCATTGAATCTGATTCATAAAGTTCTTTGTGGAATGCAACATGTTGCCATCTTGGAGTGCACTGCACTTGCGATCTCTGATTATTCTAGAAGATAAAAAGAGTCTGAGCATGTTGTTCTACTTAGTTGTGAAGAAATTTGCATAACATCTTCACCTTCTGTGCACTTTCTTTCGAGATGAAAGGGATTTCTTTGCTTCTTTTTTTTTTTCTCCCCAGTGTGAGGCATGCATTTGCTATGTCTTATTAATCTTCTTTCTCAATTTCCATTTAACTGGCTAAAACTTATCTGTGCCTTTATCCATTAATTTTCATGTGATTGTCTGTCTCTATGTTCCTGGATAATGGAGTTCAAAAGTCGGAAAAGAGCTAATCATCAAACAGGATAACTAGAGAAGTCTAAACTGTTGTGTCTGCACTGAAGGAAACTTTTCTTACTTGTGGGGTTTCCTGTGATAACTAATTGCCTGATCTATTAAGTTCTGTTGAAAGTGTTGCCTGATATACAATTTTTTCTGCTTATAGTTGTTTGGGGAAAAGATTCTAACTCCGAAGTAATAATCATTATTAACCTTGATTACCAGAAAGAAAAAATCATTACTGACCTTGTTACATCTCAGCTATCACCTTGATTCTTTATTTGTTTAATGTGGAATGGATTTTTGAATATACTCCCCTATTTTTGTTCGTAGTTGGCCATCTCAACATTCCTCCCGTTTTTGTATACTACTTCCTCAAATTTTTTGTTTATGTTTTCAAGATAATGCGTGTGATTTTTTCTACTAGTTAGACCCACCAATTTGCAACAGGTCCAATTCTATTATTTTTGGTTTATTGAGGAGAATTAAAAGAATGGAAGAGGAGAACAATTTGCAAAGAAGAAGACACAATAAATTTAGGATTGTAGTGATAATGGGGGTGATGATTTGGCTGTATTGGAGCTTTTTTGTGAGGGAAAAAAATAGTTGTAATTGTGGGTTATTTTAGTTTGTTGAAGTAGATACTGAAGGCAATAGTGCTTATTTATTTATTTATTTATTGGTAAATGAAGGTAGTAATGTATTAGTAATAGTTTATGTAGCATGTTGCATGTTGCAAGTAATTTAGACTGTTATGGATATTGAAGCTAGTTCAGCTTCTTCTTATCTTAATCTCCATGTTGGTGTTACTTACTGTTATGAAAATTGAACCCTTTTTGTGCATGAAAGAACGAACTTGGTTGGGTGAAAGAGTTATAAGTAGTTCTTTGTCCCTCAAAATTATAAGACAAAACTACAATTTTAATTACAGAGGATTGAAGATATTGTCTTCTTTTATTTAGCCCATTATATTATAAGAAGATGACACATAGGTCACAACCATGTTAGGAACCAGCAGAAGTCGTACAAACAAGATACCCACATGTGTATATGATGAGCCATGCATATACAACTCCGACAAAACACCTGCCATATTTTCAATTTTGG
Organism: Marsdenia floribunda; assembly: GCA_035583425.1. NCBI lineage: Eukaryota > Viridiplantae > Streptophyta > Magnoliopsida > Gentianales > Apocynaceae > Marsdenia > Marsdenia floribunda. Next base: position 3,237,217 of record JAXGGT010000094.1, on the reverse strand, counting down.
TATGTCAAATAAAGAAGAACAGGAAAAAAATTAACAAAACCAACAAAGCTTGCAGGGAAGTCTAAAAACACCTAGAGGGAACCAAAAAGGTAGCATTATTAGAAGGTTTCTGACAAAAAACAATCATTGACATTAAATACTCAAAATGACAGAGAAAGGAGAATCTTTTATAGGAGAAATTTAGTATTTGGTCTAATTAGTACTGTGATCCATCTGATTTAAAGTGGCACCTTGATGCTCGCCCACATTTGGGCTACAACAGTGCATAGTATAGATTCCAAAATAGTTGGGTTAGAGTTTGAAAGCCATGGTAACAAAAAGGAATATTTGGCATAAATCCAGGAATAGGTTGAGTTTAGTTATGCAAATTACAAGATTAGAAATTCTATTATGTTGTTCTGAAATAGAAAAACAAGGAAACAAAAAGAAATCACGTCAGTTGAATTAAAATATTGAGGTCGCATTTGAAGTCAAAACCATACACAAGCTCATGTAATTATATCATGCACTGGAAAATTTGTAGTCAAAACAATACACAAGGTAGATTTAAAATTTGTAGACTGTAAATCATGGATACTTCCATTTCTTCAATTTCTTGCCCATTCCACGCTGATAAGTTCGCTTTAAACTCATCTCATCCATGTCATGCAACACAAACCAGGTTTTTGTCATGTAAACAACAACAGAGAAAATATTAGTTTAGAAAGGTTATAAAAGTCTGATTTTTAATTCTGAATTTATTTTTTCAAACAAATTATTTCATTTGCTAAGTTATTCTTTAAATTAAAAGAAATGATATATATAGTTTCCAATCTTTAGTAACTTACAAAGTAAGGATATGCTGTAGAAATACTAAATTTGTGAGGTGCATCTTGCATAAACTTCATGGCATAGTACAAAATGTAGTATCCACAATCTTCTCCACCTTGCTGTTGAGGGACCTATTTGCATTGAAAGATGAACAATTAGTATTACTTCACATAAAATGCAAAATAAAATATAGTATATAAAATATCTCACCTTTGGAATTAATAGAGGGTACTCATGTACTCTTTCTGCTTGTTTAGATCTTCCTTTTGTACTGAGGATGTCTTTGACAAATTGATAACACGAAAACATATCGAGTTTTTAGCATTAAATCATGTCTAGTTTTAGTTAATTTTTAAAGTATTTCGAATAAATTGATTAAGAATGACGCTATTTTGCATTTATTG
>JAXGGT010000094.1:3222318-3235903 GCA_035583425.1 Marsdenia floribunda | reverse complement strand
GCCACGTGTCCACCATGGTGGACTCCAAAATGTAATTCAAAATAGAGAAATATAGCCACTCGAGTGTTGGTGTCAGCCTAGGCGGCGCATGTCAGAGCTTGTCATGTCTCCCTCATCATCAACTGTGCTCCCTACCGTATGATAAGCGAGGTCGACATGGTTATAGGTCGCCTAGCCGTCTTGCTTATTTCGATCTTGCCCATGATGAAACGTTGGAGTACGAGCGATGTGACGGTGTTCGATATCCCATTGTTACAGGTGGCTGCTTCACAAATCAATGTTGCCGACCTTCTTACGCCAATGACGAGATTCCTTAGGCGAGTTTTGGTACTTAGCAAATTATCTGCTCATATATATATATATATATATATATATATGTAATTTTCAGGTCTTATAACTATTTTACTTTCTCAAATTGTATATTGTATTTTTACTTTAACGAGATTAGATCTTATGAATATTTACAATTACATGACTTGGTATTTTTGACTAATTTTTTTTTTTTTTAATAATTTGACTATTTTAAAAATAATAGTTATTGTATTCAAAATGTCTTTAAAAAATTGTACATGTGCTGAATATATGACTTAAATGTCTGAATTATTTAAAAAAATTAGTCAAAATGACTAAGTCCAATAATTGTAAATAATTATAAGATCTAATAATATAAAAATAAAAATATAAAATTTGTTTTGAAAACATAAAATAGTAGTAGGATGAAAGTGAAGAATTTATATATATATATATATATTTCTTTATTAACCTTTTTTTTTTTTTTAATGTGGAAACGTATGGAGTATTAATCTTATGGGAAACCCTTGTCATAGTTTTCTTACGAAACATTATTAATCATAGTTAGACTTTTGTCCAAATTATATATATATATATATAATATTATATTTGTCTATAAAATATTACATCACATTGTAGAATTAATTAAGGTTTTAATTCTTGTCCATCCATTCTAATAATTTTTGTGCGGACGACGTGGGTTCCATTATACATTGGATCCAACTTTTGGAAAAGGTATCTAAGCCCAAATCAAATCTTTTACTGAATTACACGGCCCAATAAATAAGGCATGTTCTGTTGATTATTATTATATAGAGTGGACCACCTCAATAGTTTTAGTAAATATAATAATTATTTATTGTTACAATATATGTATGTTAAAGTTAGAGTGCGAATCATGAATTTAACATTCACTATGAATGTTACATAAGAGTTTGGATGAGATTTTTCTCTAAATAAAAGTTATATTCTGTAAGTGTAACTCGAACTAAATCTAGATTAGTCGAAACACTTTATGTAAATGACAAGAAATTTTGTTCCTTTGAGCTTGAACTTTGAAAAATCGGTATTTTAAGAATTTATTTCTATAAAAAAAGAGTTTGACCTGATTCAATTCTAAATTAATTAGATTTAAGATGACTTCTAAATATAGAGATATTTATTATATATATATATATATATATATTATGAGATTACACACTATATTTCTAGAAGACTTTGGCTGTGTTTGGACTGGTACTTATTTTGAGTTGAGTGAGTTTATTACGGAAAACGAGAAGTTGCTTTTTTGTATTTTGAAAAGTTATCTAGTAAATGGGGTGCAAAAATAAGTGTAGGACCCATTATTGAAAGAAAAAAGTTGGGAAGTGTGGGACCTTTGGTTGTAAGTTGAGAGACAAAAAAAAAAGAGAGGTTAGTTCTTGTCCAAATAGAAGACCATACTTAAACTCAAAATAAGTGAAAAACTCAAAATAAGTTGTAGTCCAAACTCAACCTGATAATTTATGCAAATATCTTTAGTGTTTCAGTCTTTTAAATAAACTTTTGGCCTTTCGATTCTTATTTTAATCTACAATAATATTTTAATTATAAGTTTCTATTTTATCTTGTGGTTTTATCTTTTTTATATTTTTCATTTTTTATCTAAAACTTTTAATATGCATTGATATTTTATCTTTTTACGTTTTTTTCCTTTGATTCTCTCCATTCATCTTCTCTCATTTTCTTTTATTCAATTCTTCTTAATCAATCCTCTGCAAATTTCTCATTTGCTAAAAAATTTATCTCCTTAATCTTTTTGAAATTAGTTCTCCATTTCTAATCATGTTAACTTTACTATTTAAATTGATTTTAAAATTTTTTCTACTTTTTTTTTTTTCCAGTTCTTATATTTTGTTATTGAGGGTATTGATATAACTTTTTGTATTTAAACAAAATAACTCTAATTATTATGAGATCATGATAATTTTTTAATATATATATCTATTAAAATTAATTTTATTATTATTATTTTGAATTTTATGGAATAAACATATTCAAACTTTCATGCTTTGAAAAGGTTAACATATGAGTGGGGTTAATATTGAAAAAAGAAAAATTGAAGATGTTTGGACTTTGATGATAAGTATTTTATTGGAAAATTTGTTATTTTAATCCCCATACTATTTTTGTTTGGACAAAAGAGTCCCTGTTTTTTATTTTTGGATAAACAAATCCCTTTTTTTTTTTTTTTCATTTGGACAAAGAGGTCCCTGTTTTTTAATTTTTGGATAAATGAATCCTCATTCTTTTTTCGTTTGGACAAAGGGGTCCATATTTTTTAATTTTTTGATAAATGAATCCTCATTTTTTTTCTTTGTTTGAACAAACGAATCCTTTTGACCAAATTTATTAGAAAAAAAAGTGTTAATTTTTACATGATTTATTATTCTACATCTTGTGATGATAATTATTTCATTTTCTTTGTTAATTTCTTATAATTTATCTCTTCTCTTGTTGTATTTTTAGACAAAAATTAGTCAAAATTACCCGTTTATCCAAATAAAAAAAGAATGAGGATTCGTTTATCCAAAAATAAAAAACAAGGACCCTTTGTCCAAACGAAATTAGTTTAAGGACTACAATGGCTAATTTTTCGTATTTTATTTATCAATTAATTTTAAATACATTAGTTATCTTTAGAGAGTTTAGTAATAATCATAACTATATATGACTTAATGTATATTTATTGTACTCTTAGATTTTTGTATTGTCCAATGAGTTGTATAACAAATGTACTATTGATTTTATGACTGGATATAATTTTTCATATAATGAATTAAAATTTAGTATCAAAAGAAATTTCAATAGTATCACTATTCGACCTATGACTTTCTAAATAACTATTTAGGGGAAGTGACATAATCTAATATGACAATTAATTACAATAGAAGTAGTTTAAATAAATATGTATTTGTTAATTATTCTCACTTATATGCATATATTTACCATATACTTATATACTTTTATAAAAGAAATACTGTAAATTATATATCTATATATATTTTTATTTATTTATTTACCATATATTATCATTTGAAAGATGCATCTTAATAGTATATTTTTATTTGTATACACTATATATTATAATTTGTTATATGTATTCGTGTATATATATATATATATATATACATGTTATTTTATCAAATATCAACATTCTTGTCATTGTATAAATTATTAGATTTTTTAAAGTTATAATTGTAAATATTTTTTATGCACAAATTTTAATTTAAAATATTAACTATTTCAAATATTTGAATAAAAATATAGAAATATAGAGATATAAATCATATCTTATGGTATCATTACTTTCTAATATTTTTATATTTCCATTATTCACATATCATAATTATCAATAAATAAAAATTATTTTAAATTATGCCGCACCTGGGTGCAAAATATATATCTAGTATGTATATGTATATATATTTGAAAGATGACAAATGTATTAGGATATAAACTTTCCCATGAAGCATCATATACATAATTTGAATTTAGGAAATAAAATCCATTTTTATATGTTGTTGTCTATCAAGTATTAAAGATTATGACAAGATAATTTAGTTTAGTTAGTAGCATATATTTATGATTCAAAAAGTTATGAATTCAAATGACTTTAAATGACTTTAAAGGGAAAAAAATCTCAATTTTTTTTTTTAAAAAGTATTAAAAATTATAAGACGCTCCTTTTTTTTGCTTTTGTATTTGGATTAACTATAGTAATTAAACCTTCTAAGATTTCTTATGATGTATATATATATATATATATGTATATATTTACACTTTGAAACTATTAAAATTGATTTTTTTTTTTTTAGTACACGAAGTGTCTTGAATTGATCTCAACTATGGGTGGCATCTTTAAGCCATGTCCACATTCAAACTAATCCTCGAGCCGGGTAAGTCTCTTGTGGGAGGTAAGCTCTAACTCCAAGGTTTTAAACGGCTGGATATGTAAGTGCGGTTTCGATCTCGCAACTTCACTTAAGCTACGAGAGTACCTTACCTACTCATCTACGCCTTGGGGTTAAATTGATGTATTTTTTACATAATAAAAATATTTATTTTTTTTTATAAAAAATAATTAATATATTATGTAAAATGTAAAACATTAAATAAAGGAAAAAGAAAAAAAAAAAAAAATTGTGATGAGAAAAGGAGGGATTATTTAAATTTTGAAGACATGCTTTTCACAACATGTCTAAGGGTTTAAGGGCCACGCCAAGATTTTGGATTTGGTAGTTAAAAGAGTTGATGGTTGACAGTTGCCATCGTATTCACGTAGGAAGGCTTCCAAGCGATTGTTACTTGCAAATTTCCCACAAACTTTTTTTTTTTTTTTTTTTCTCTTAAATTAATTTTTAATCCTGCTTTAGCCATAGTTTTAACTTTAGTTGACAACTAAGTCATGACTTGACACAAATAGATAAACACTTTGTGAATACTAATTAAGATTAGAAGTTCGACACTTATCGTCATATAAGAGTTAAGGTGATACTTTCTCCTCAGTAAGCAAGATTCAGGGTCAAATCTAGATTAGTGGCTTTAAAATTTAACCAACAAATTCACATTTTGTTGTAAACTGGGTTTCCATATTGTCCGTCTAAGAAATCTCTGAACGGTTATTAAGTAGGAGATCGAAGCTTTTTACTCAATGACACGTTCTAAACTCGTGAGGTGCACCTAAAATATACTAAAGTAATCAATATCATTGAGTTATTTATAACACATTTTCTTATATTTTAATTAATTTTTAAATATGTACTTATTGTAAAATATTAAAATGATATTAAAATGATATTGATACTAATCTTGAATTAAATAAATTTATTAATTAATATTTTTTAATATAATTTTAATTAATATTTTATAAGTATTATTGTTAATTATTATTTATTAAAATGAATAAAATTTAAAAATATTTTAATCTTTTAATAAAAAAAGGTAAAGTTTTATATATTTTAAATAATGTAAAATTTTGACGGATCAAGATAAAAAAAAAAAAAAAAAAAGGAAGGAGTAAGTTTTATAGAAAATTTGAATTGGGATAAATGTGAGATAGAATAAAATAGAGGGATCATATATTAAAAAAAAAAATTAGAGAAAATTTTAAAGATCTTATTAGTCATATTTGAAACAACAAGTGTCAACAGTCAATTGGTCAAATTGACTTTGAAATTGAGGGTCTCACGCACTTCTCGAGTCCACGAATTTGCCAAATCTACATTTTCATCTCCTTACTGAAAAAAAAAAAAAAAAAAAATGGAAAAGGAAAATAATCTTTCGTTAATAAATTTCAATTTCAAATTTGGCAAACACAAGACCTGCACTCTCACTTTTCTCCCACCCCTCCTCACAAGTTAGATCCGCAAATCCTCACTCTGCATCGGTAGATCGCCATCGATTCAACATTCTTTCTGCAATGCCGCCAACTGACAGTGATTTGGATCTCCGGGTACGTTTTCGCCTCTCACAACTCCTACTACTTTCCTTTTTTTTATCCGTCCATAATTTATTTATTTATATTTTCTTTTGTTTCAATGTTATATTTATTTATTTTTGTGCATTTTCAGCGGTCATCAATTTCAGCGGGAAGTTTAGGGATCAGGTAGTAAAGGAAGCCTTGTGGTTTTTTTTTTTTTTTTCTTGGGAATTATTGAGGTTTAGGGTTCCAGAATTTGTTGTTTTACAAAATGTGTTTGGATGAAGTGGTTGTCAGTGTACTTTTTCTGCTGGAAATTCACGGTTTAGTTTGGTTTTCAGTGATGCATTTGCGAATATTAACAACCTCGAGCATTGTGCTAAGTACCTGAATCAAACCCTCGTCACCTTTGGATTCCCGGCTTCGCTTGATCTCTTTGCGAATGATCCAGTACGACATTACATTTTTTTTTTTTTTCTTCTGCTTTACGTTTAGGTTATTTTAGAGGATATGAATTGGTGCTAAAAGTGTTTTATTTCTTTCGTGGATGAACTGTGTAGGTTTCCATCGCCCGCACTTGCAATTGCATATACGCATTGTTACAGCAGAGACAGAGAGACATTGAATTCAGGGAGTCTGCTAATGAGCAGAGGCAACGGTAATTTACTTCCACTTAGCTAAGTGATTCAATGGTTTTGTTTTTCTTTTTGTCGAAGGCAATTGCTTGGACAAAGATAAAAACCTTGAATACGGACATAGAAATTAGCAGAAGATCTCGTTGCCTGATGCATTAGGATTGGGATTAAACGAGTATATGGAACCAATTTGCTGCTGTGTATTTATGGACCGATCACCATGTAAACCCAATTAGCTTGCTGGGCATTCTCCATTTTAAATGCAATTTTAGGGTTCGGCCTTGTACTGGCCACTTATGGATGATGCAAACTGCAAAATTTCGGTGATTATTACTTTTTTTAAAAAAAAACATATAAATATATATATATATATATATTATCTTTTATTTTTATACATGTAGTAAAATACATGGAGTAAACTTTGTTCTTTGTTGTCTGAAAGACTTCTGTCAGACATATCAAGATTGGAGGCTAAAGTGGAGAGGTTGGAAGGTCAACTTTCAGCCAAAGATAGAGAAATAGCAACAATCACTAGAACGGTTAGAATCTTCTGCAAATAAAATGAATGCTTATGCAACAATCACTTCTGTACTCTTGAACTGTTGATGTAATAAACTGAAGTTATGTTAGGAAGCTAAAGCTGCTGCAGCTTTTAAGTCACAAATTGAGAAATTGCAACAAGAGCGAGATGAGTTTCAGAGGATGGTAATTGGTAATCAGGTTAGGGCTTTCAATTTCTCTTGTTTTCATTCTAAGATCACATTCAGTGTATCTTTAATACATTGATGCTAATTGCTTCTACGCTTTATCAATAGCAAGTAAGAACTCAACAAATACACGAGATGAAAAAAAAGGAGAAGGAATACATCAAACTGCAGGTACAATACTTTGGAGTTGTACTAGTTGACCTGTAACTAAGTTGTTGTTAGCTTACCTAGTGTGTTGGTTTGATTGTTGGCATGCAACAAGTTGGTTGATAAAGGATAGGGTGCTTTTCTGATTCCTTTCTCTCTCTATCTCTCTCTTCAGGAAAGACTGAACCAAGTGTTAATGGAGAAAAAGAAGGAATCTAGATCTGGAATGGAGATCATGAATTTACTACAGGTGATTGTGATTTCTTAGCATCTTAACTGCAATTTAACAAATACCTTTTCTCTGATGGGGGTCTTCCTGATAACAGAAAGAAGGGCGGCAACGTGGGACATGGAATGCAAAGAAGGCTGACAACGACTTTTACAAGAAGATTGTAAGTTGTTTGATTTAATTTCTGAATCCATTTTCAGCCCTTGTAGCCTGATTAATGAAAATGAATTCCTCTAAGGTGGATGCTTATGAAGCAAAAAATCAAGAATTGGTGGCAGAAAATGCTGACTTGAGGGCATTATTACGTTCAATGCAGGTGAAGTTTTTTCAATATTAAGTCATCTTCTCATCAACTCATAATATAGCTTTCAAACTCACTGACACAGAAAAAGCCATCTTGGGGAATCAATCACAGGCAAGGACTGGATTTAAATGCAAAGAGAAACTAAGTTAGACCAAATAAATAGATTCTATTCTCATTTGAATAGATACATAATCACACCTTATTAAATTAATCAAGTTAAATTAGAACTTCGTTGTTTCATTCTAGTAAATGTATAACGAGCTAACTCCATTGCATGACTTCGGGACTGATTAACAAGGAAAGAAGTTTCTTCTGTTATCGAACTGATTCTGAGGAGTGTGAGGGAAGAACCTGCTCCAGGAAAACAGAATGTCAGGCTCAAATACTAATTGTTTGAGCAGGAACCAAACAACTTTCTGACTAATGACATAAAGGACCATATAATGTTTGGAGAGTATCGCGATGCATCTCGGTGGATTAATGCTTTATCTGGTAACATGTGTGTGTTGTATGTGCATTTTTAAGTATAAGCCTGTATTCTACAAGGATGGATATATAAAGTGATAGTTTACATGTAATATGCACATGTAATACCTTCAGCTATTTACAACAATAAGTTTTAAAACAAGGCTGTAATAGATGTACAGTAAATGGTTGGTAGGATTTTGAAGCATGAAGCTTGACGAGTTGGGAGCATGTACTGGATATGCCACAGGTTATGTGAGGGGAATTTCTTGCATTCTAAACTTGGTTCAATTATATTGTTGATATATGCATAAAGAAGGATCAATGTAAATGAAAAACATGATGGATTTCTTTTTACTGTGTGAGATTTTTCAAGCATGTTGAAATTGCCCGTTTCCTTCACATTATCTCATCTTAGATATTTTATCTGCAGACGGATATGCGTGACTTCTTAAATGCTCCTAATGGTACATCCAAGCATTCCCTTCCTGCCAACAGAAAGCAAGACGTTGATAACTCACAATCCCCATTGGGCGGGAGAACGGTATGGAACAAAGTTGACATGAGCACATGCACTGTTACCTGAAAGGTGTCTGTTTCACAAGGAGTAAGACTTAATTTATGTTTTGCAGGATATGTTTGATCTGCCCCTCCACATGGGCAGAAATCAAATAGAGGAAAGCCTACGGAATAAGATGGCATTTATAAAGGTTGCTGCGAATGAAATGTGATTGTGCATTTACTCCTTAATCTTGATTATGTTTTCATGTGATGTTATAGCAATAAGGTTTTGGAATTTTTTTTTTTTTTAACTATTTAAAATTTTAGAAGGAACAAGAATTTGTTTCTTATTCTTTACGTTTGTATTTGAAGGAGCGGATGTTTCAGCTACAAGATGCACAGAAAGGAGCAGATGTCACATCTGAAGCAACAGAGAAAGAGCTAGAGCTAGAAGCTCAACTAGTTGAGGCACAGAGTATAATACAAGAGCAGGTACAATGTTTCTGGGTGTTAATGTAGTCTCAATTTTTCTGGTTGTCCATCTGGACAGATTAGTGGCTGAAAGTCCCCAAGTGATTTGGATTGGTGGTGTGCGTAGAGAAAATAGCTATTTTCTGCTCTCAGGCAACATTCCTGTATCATTGTGCATATTCTAGATTTGGGAATACTCTGTTAGACCATCTAAAACAAAAGAAATATGCAAAAGTATAAAAATGAAATTATGAACAAAAGAAGAAATGAGATAGGTTAAACGTGCAAAGACAGACTAAAATGCAGAATAACTAAGGAACAGTTTTCACTATGTAATGATGATCTAAAGTTAATAGAATGCAGGTGCATTTTTCAAGTTCTAGATTATCTAGAAAGACTTATTACAAAAGCTGCCAAATTCCAGCGACTTCACAGTAAGGCCCCAAATGCATTTTAAAATAGTTCTTTGGGCAAATTCAACAAATTTCATCGCATCAAAGCCATACAAATTAGTTGATATTTTTATGGAAGGCTTATACAAGGATAGTGTCGTATGAATATGTTTTGTCAGTGACTTGCTCTATCAAATCCACTGCTTTTTATGGGTGATACTGATCGTGATGCTATCTTTGCATTTCCAATTGAAAACAATTTTTTCCTGCTGTCCCCTCCATTCTACAATAGTACTTCATCTCATTCTTGCATTTTCTTGTTTTTTTATCTCTGATTCCGAATCTAGAATTTTGAACTTGTAATTAATCTGTTGTAGGTCTTGTTCTTCTGATAGTACATAATAGATCTTGTTCCTTCAGTAGATGTATCGCTTTGATTAACTGTTACTGCTCATGTGTTGTGGTTTTAGGCCTCATTCATTTCTAGGCATTTTGCAAAGACTGAGAGACCAAGGTAAGTCACTTCTTACTGATGCTTTGCATCGTCAACAATGTTGGTGGCTAAGTCCTGAAGATATGTATATTATCATGCAGGAGACTAAGTAGTGGTTTGAGTTCTGATCTAATCATTTCTTCTGATGGAGATCTAATACGTTCGTCGCCAGCTGAGGTGCGAACAGAGAACAAATATATTTCCTTTCTCAATTGAATGAATTTTCACATGCATGAATTTTATTTTTATTTTTTCATTTGTTTTGAAAAACTTCCCATCTGGTTTATCTTAGTGAGTTTTTCTTGGACAGAAATGAGTTTCAGAAGGGGTCTGAAGTAAGTCATCTCAGGATTTTGGATGGTTCTGGTGTGGATGTGGAGCCAAAGGCAGCTGAACAAGCTTGATGTACGCAGAAATGAATGTTTAGCCCTCCTACCAGATACGGATCAAATGATCCAGGTCTCCAGTTGCAATTATTTATAAGAACTTGAAACATTATTTCTGGAGATGATTTTTTATTCCGATATTGACTAGCCAGCTGATATGTATATCCTCTTGTAAAATGTAAGCAGGGTTTAACTTATCCTTCACCCTATTGTATGATGTTTGATGAAATCATTTCTTCTTTCCTACCTTTGGCAACCTCGGTTGAACCTGCTCTGGCTCTTGCTTGAGATTCAACGATTCATAACTAAGGCATCTTGATATGAACCTGCTCTGGCTCTTGCTTGAGATTCAACGATTCATAACTAAGGCATCTTGATATCCTTTTCAGGGTTCATTTTTTTTTTCTCCTTGTATGTGGCTGAATTTCTCTGTATTTTATGGAGGAAATATGACTCGACTAGTTATTCTTATATTTAACTAACATTGTTAATTACCAAAAAAAAAAAAAAAAAAAAACTAACATTGTTTGCAAGCATTTGACTGCTGGGGTAGTTATCTTTTTATATTTCTTCCCCGACATTCTTTGCAACCTGCATGGCTTGTCTTTCTTGGTGAAAAAAAGACTTAATTTCTTCTAGGAGTGTTGCAATATGAGCTACATCAATGTTTCCTAATGGGTGAATACTTTTGGATTCATATGTTTCATAAGGCAATACTTAGCATGTTTGACTGGTAATTAAAGTGGCCTATCTATGGTTAACAAGAATACAAAGTCAACATTCCCTTTAGTAGCAGTAGGTATATGTACTTGTATAGAAAGTCAACACATTTGCAGATCGCAGAAGAGAGAAGCATCCTCAAAGTCCTTTCCAATTCTTAGTGACGATGGTAAAAGAAAGTCATTGAATTGAACCATTTTTCATGTTCCTTCACAAGGCATATAAAGTAGTGGAACAGGAAACATAACCCAAATGGCTCCGGTTGCTTCCTTTTCATTCCAAATATGGTCCAAGGCATTTTTTTCCCCCCTTATAATTTTCAACATTTTCTACATAATGAATATGTTGATAGACATTTCACGGTTATCATCCAAGAGTAGGTCTTGTCTTAAGGGTATGGTAATAAATGCACATGGATCAAACCTTATAAAATGGCCAAAAATGGTTAGCGTAACCTTAAGAATAAAGCTGTTCTCCTTTGCTTGTTACTGACAAAAAGAGAAATTGGCCACTCAGAAAGAAACTTAGTAACAGAAAAGGGTAACATGCAAAATTTGTAACCAAAGATTAAGCTCACAAAACCATGATTTCAAACAATCATTCATTCATCCTCAGTCCTCACATGAGATTCCAAGAACAAAGATCATGTGCTTTCATTCCCATTTTTTCCGCCTTGGGATGAGGATTATTCAATCATCCCTATATATACATACGTACATATTCAATCTCTTGCAGATTGATTCAGAGACTAAAGTTCCTCTCCAAATCTAAGAACACGCAATTCTTTTAAACAGAACAGAACTTGTGAAGAAACAACAAAGAAGAAAGAAAATGGATGGTGATGAGAGGGGATCATCGTTTTCTGTGCTTCAAGGTGATGGGTTGTATTTCAGTCGTATTCTTTCTCGAAAGTCTTCCGTTGGGCAATCTTCCCGTATTTATTACAGGCCAGCTGAAGGTGTTCCTTTTAAATGGGAGATGCAGCCAGGGACACCGAAGAATCAACCAGAAGAAGAGACGATTCCATTTCCACCACTCAGTCCTCCTCCACAGTTGCAGAACAAGTTGCTGCCTTCGCCGAAGCCATCATGCCTTGATCAACCGAAGAATCACACCAAGTTCTTCTGGTTTTTGAAGAGAATCAAGATAACTGAACTCTACGAGAAAGCTCAATCGTTATCAAGAGCAAGTTCTACTGGTAAAGAACTTCCTGGTCTAAGCTTTCCAGTTTGTACTGGTCAGTCCGATGGAGATTTTATATCCTCATTTATTAATCATTCTTGTTCTTCTTCATCTTCAACCTTGTCTTCCTCGAGAAATCATGGTACTGCAGAATCCTCCTCCTTGGCATCATCATCATCGAGTAGTGTCAGAAGGGAATTCCCAGATGGTCCATTTTGCTGCAGTCCATGGAACGTCACAGCAATAATGGTTCGTTCTCCATAAACCATGAAGTTTCTTGCATGATAAACTATCCGTAATATATATATATATATATTCTTTATTTACTGTTCTTCTACAAAATTTTCTCAGACCCCTTTTTATACATAACTAATTAACAGGAAGAAGGAAACAGGAAAGTATACTATTGCAGGGATCATAAGACAGCTTTTGCAATGGAAAATGATGGTTCCTTTCTCAGCAAAATTATTCTTTCTAGAGTTTCTTCTTCAGTTGATCGATCCTCCTTTCGTTTTTATAATCACCGAGCTGCTGAAAGTGGAGAAGGAATACCTTTCCAATGGGAAATGCAACCAGGGAGACCCATAGATCATCATCCCCCAGAACTAGAAGAAGAGGTGATTCCACCGCCGAGTCCTCCACCAGCGCTTCAGAGCTCAGGAGTTGCACCGCTACCTAGGCCTCGTGCTCATGATTCAGTTAAACCTAACAAGACCTCAACAAAAACAAGGCCAAGAATATTTTGGAACTGGATGAAGACCAAGAAAATGCAGAAGACGACTCTGCCTGCCAGTGCCAGCGCCAGCAGCAGCTTTAGACTTGGAGAACTCAGCTTCAAACTTGATGATGATCATCACCACGAGGAGGAATCTCTGTCGTCTGGTCGGGATTCAGTATCTAGATCATCTTCATCCTCGATTTCTATCTTGAGGTTGAATTCGAAAGAACAACTGAAGTTGTCAAGACTTGGAAGGGATTTATTTTCCAGGCACTCCTGTTTCAATTTCAGACCGTGGAATTAAAGCATGATCAAGATTAATCTAGCTAGCATCCCCTTTAACTAAACATTCTATATCACCCATTCTTCTTTTAACACTTGTCTTTCTATTTTCAATCATGTGTATAAATTTTTTGAATTAATAATAATAATACTAAAAAAAAATCATTTGAGAGGTGTTATATCATATGATATACCAAGACT
>JAXGGT010000094.1:3194494-3214071 GCA_035583425.1 Marsdenia floribunda | reverse complement strand
AAAAAAAAAAGAAAAGGAAGAGAAAAAAGCCAAAGGAATGACACGTGTAGAGAAAAGTAGGACCAGAACAAATAATTAGAAAGCGGGTGAGGGTGTTCCCTTTGTGCTCACCCTTGCTTCCCCACAAACATACACATCCACTCTGATCATTTCACACTATTGAAAAGAAAGTATAAAGAAAAAAAGAAAAAATATGTACTACAATTGCACCCATATATATATATATATATTTTTAAAATTTTGACATTTTTTCGTTTTTACTATAATTTAAATTTATAGTATTTTATATCATTAATGTTATAAATTTTTAAATTATAAATACGATTATTATCAATTAAATTGTTTGATTGTGTCCCCGATCTCTCTCTCTCCTCCTCATCTTCTTCTTCTATTCTTTTTCTCTTTTCCTTTTCAACTCCATTTTTTCTCCCCTTTTTCTTTTACAATTTCTTTTTCTTTCTCTAAAAGAATTAAATAGTAATTATCCTTCTCTCTCTCTCTCTCTCACACACACACACACACACACACACACACACACACATCTATGTAGTCTTCTTTACCACTAAATAATTTGTAGCATCACAACATAATTGGACAAGTAGTGTCTGTATTTATAATTACCAAAAAAAAAAAAACAAGTAGTGTCTGTATTTATTTATTTATTTTAAATAAATATATAATATATGGTTTATTTTCAACTTTCTTTAAGACATGAATAAAAATATTTATTGTTATTTTTATTTTCTAGAGTATATAACACTAATTCAACCACTTAAATTCTTCTCTTACTAATTGTTATCATTACCGAATTGTAATAAAATAATATATATATATATATAAATTTCAAGTTATTAAGTTAATTATTTTGCTTTTTATTACAATAACGATTGAATTATTGAATATTAGTATAGTATAGAAAATAAGTAAAATAAAATGAACAATATATCTATGGTGCATGGGTTTAATCAAGTCATATTAACTAAATTATTATATTAAATAGTTAAATTTATTTTTTTTCTATATACAAGATAAAAAAGATCAAGTAAAAAAAAAAGGATAAATTAATTAAAAAAATATATTAATAGTACTTATTAATTATTTTTGAAACTATTAATGGATGAAATGATGAAGATATAAAATGTAATTTATAGACTAATTATTCAAAGGTTATTAGCATAGTTTTTGTTTTTCTTATTTAGATATTTATAATTTGAAAATATTATCTAAATAATTTGAAATTTTTTGTTTGTTTGTTATATTTTAATTGTGTATTATTATTTTATTTTATTTTTGTAATCCCTCTAAAATTATAATAAAATATAAAAATGTAATTTCTAAAAATATTTTCATTATTATATTACTAGAATTCGGAGAAAGAAAGGAAAATTAGTGGATTTAGTGTACAATTTTTTGATTATTGATGTCATTAATCAAATTTTTATTATTTAGTAGATCTATAATATATAATAAATATTTACATTTGATATTTTTTTCATAAAATTTGATTATCTAAACAATAATTTTTTTTTTTTAAAAAATTAAATGTACTTATCCAGTCTATTAAAAAAAAAAAGAGTTTAATCATAAACAACATGTATAATTATTAAATATCAAATTTACAAATTTTGCAAAAAAAATATATAAAGAATTAGCTGAGGGAGGGAAGGAATAATAAAATGGTATAAGGCTGCTTAGAGGTAGGGTTTCTTCGGTGGAAGAGACAGACAGAAGAGACCGCCCTATTCATCCCATAATATTCTTCCATCTGCTGTTGCTGCTTCTGCTCTCCTTCTCTCTCTCTAAATATGTCATAAACAAACACAAACACACACACTCACACACGCACATATAGATATACATGTACATACATGTATATATATATGCTCTCTGCTGCCATTAATAAACCCTACGGCCAAACTTTGCACTAAGAGAAACGCACTGTACCACCATTAATTTACATTACATTTTTCTCAACCCATTACTGCTATTACTAGTAGTATACATATTACAGCAGAGAGAGAGAGAGAGAGAGAGAGGTCCTCGATGGTCGTGCAACTTCTCTCCTCATTTCATTTTACTACCTCTATATCTGTGTCATCTCTCCATTAATATTTTTACTACAACTACTGCAATTGTCTATCGGGTCCCTTTCTTTTATTTCTTTCTTTCTCACCTTAACCTTAGCCAACATCTTTCTTTCTCCCACCCCCACACCCCTCTCCTCCTTTCATCATCGGTTGAATTCAATGAATCATCAATATTGGTGGTAGTAGTAGTGTTTCATCTTTCTTTTCTTCCTTGTTTGCTTCTCTTGCACCGAGAAATATATTCACGCAGTTTGAAAAAAAAAAAGGGCGCAGTTTCCCAAAGAACCCATCTAGCCGTAGATCTCACTCTTTATCTTTCTTTCACGCTCACCGACGATTATGGATTCTTCTCATCAACATCAGCAGCAGCAGCAGCACAACTGGCTTGCCTTCTCGCTTTCCAACCACCACATGGCTTCTGATTCCTCTCAACTCTGCCTCTTCGAAGCCTTCCACCAAAATCCTAGTAGATTTCTATTGCTTCTTTCTTTTATTTATTTATTTTAATTAAGAAAAAAAAAAATCTTCTTTTTTTATATGTTTATGTTTTTACTTAAGTTTAATTATATTCATCGATTCACGGCATGGATGTTAAAAGTGATTAATAATTCTTTATAATTTGTACCCTCTCTCTCTCTCTCTCTCTCTCTCTCTCTAAATGTTATATAGGTAGGGGTATTGTTAGGGGTGAAGGGAATGGAAGTGCGAGGACAGATTTGTCCACTGTACTCAACTGTACTACTACTAGTCCAAAGCTTGAGGATTTTTTGGGTGGTGCTAATGATAATAATAATAATAATGGCTCATCTTCTACCGGAGCACCCTCCGATGTTTGTCATCACCTCTCCACCGAAACGTCATCGTCTGTGGTGGTGTACGACTCTGAACTTAAATCAATAGCAGCTAGCTTCTTACGTGGTTATACAGCTGGCCAGCACTCAGAAGCCCAGAAGCAGTTGGTGGTCTTACCTCCTTCTGATCCGCCGCCGGCCAAGAAGCCAACCGAGACCTTTGGCCAACGAACATCAATCTATAGAGGGGTCACTAGGTACACACACAAAAGCTTTTTTTCTTCTTTCGATAATTTTCCCTAGTTTTACATATTAAAAAAAAAATAGACTAATTAATTTTTTCACGCAGGCATAGGTGGACTGGCAGATACGAAGCTCACCTGTGGGACAACACTTGCAGAAGAGAAGGACAAAGCCGGAAAGGGAGACAAGGTTTGTGTGTATTCCTTTTTTTTTTTCCCCCCCTAGGGTTTTCAGGGTTCTCTCTCGTACATGCTAACATGCTAGCTAGCTGCTGCTGTGAACCCGGCCGGGCCTGGCTGGGAGCGGAGAGATCTATCTGAATAGTATTGCTATTTTTTTACATTCTCGATCATCTGAACCCTTTTTTGTTTTTGTTTTGGTTTAATTTACTGTCTAAAAATGGGCTAACTCTGATTTCATCATGTTTGGCATGTACTTGTTCTTTCATATGATGATGATGATGATGACGCAATGGACGATTTTGGAATGATGATTAATATATAATTTTGCAGTTTATTTGGGTGAGTACAGATATGTTTCTTTCTTTTTTTTTAAAAAAAAAAAAAATAAAATGAAAAGAAGGAAGAAGAATCTATGATTGTGTTCTTTCTATTCTTTGAGTATTCAATCAAAGTGATTTTGTTCATGCGTTTTCGTTGGAATCTTGTTGCATGGCTGTGTAGTAACAAATTTAAGGATTAGATTCTCCTTGGATTCTCTCATCTACTGACACCTTTTTTTTTTTTTTTTTTTTTTTCTTTTTCTTTTAATAAATAGGCGGATATGATAAAGAAGAGAAGGCTGCTCGTGCTTATGATCTTGCAGCCCTCAAGTACTGGGGTCCGACCACCACTACCAACTTTCCGGTATCTTAGCTGAAACCTTGAATAACCCCTTCATCTCCAACCCCCCAACACCCCCCCCCCTTCTTTTTTATTGTTCCTAATAAAAAAGTAATATTTTACCGTATTTCCGATACCTCAGATTAAATTAATCTTTCACTGTTGTAGGTGTCTAACTATGAGAAGGAACTTGAAGAAATGAAGCACATGACGAGGCAGGAATTTGTAGCTTCACTCCGAAGGTTATATATATATACATGTTTTCTGAAGTTCAAATTAAATTTACCTTGTTTTTTGGGATAAATACTTAAAGGTTTCCTCTTTTTTTTTAAAAAATTTCTTTGCAGAAAAAGCAGTGGATTTTCTAGAGGCGCATCTATTTACAGGGGAGTTACTAGGTAAGAATTGTTGCTGATCGACAAAGTAAATATTTTTGTTTAATATACATATATATACTCTTATTTTGTTTTTTTTTAAAATATTCTTTTAATTTTCTTCTTTCAATAAAAAAAAAGAATGGCTTATAAATTATCAATTATCAATTATCAATACGTGTACTTTTATTATTATCTTTTTTTCCCTAAAAGACTGAAGGAGTATATATATACACATGTATATATGTATGTATCATTTGTTAGATTTTGGACTGTTGCTTTGGAAATGAAAACTTTTTACTATTTCCAGACATCATCAACATGGTCGCTGGCAGGCTAGAATAGGAAGAGTAGCAGGAAACAAGGATCTGTATCTTGGAACCTTCAGTAAGTTCATTCCTTATTTTTAATTTTTAATAATAATGACCCAAAGTACACTCTTTTTTTGAGTTATAATAATGAACTGTAACAACTTATAAATGTTTAAAAATCCCAAGCATCATATAAATAAATGCACCATCTTGTCATGCATGCCTGTGCACTGTGTATTAATTAATAGTGTACCTATTTTGATGAATATATATATATATACACATAAGGAATAATGATTATTGGACGTGGCACATTCTGACTGGTAACTTTCGTGGTGCGACGTAAAAGAATAATCTCTCTATATCTATCTATATGTATATATATATATATATTTGCATGTGATGTTGCTATTAACTGAATAATTATACCATATTTACTTATTTTTGAATATTTTCATTTTGGGGCCAAAAAAAAAAAAAAAAAGGTACGCAGGAAGAAGCCGCAGAAGCATATGACATTGCTGCAATAAAGTTTAGAGGTTTAAATGCGGTGACAAATTTTGACATTAGTCGGTACGATGTAAAGAGCATAGCTAGTAGTAACCTTCCGATCGGAGGGACGAGCCACAAGTCCAAGACTAATTCATCTGAATCCATGTCTGACCATAATAATAATAATAACAACAGTAGTAACATTGATGGAAACCGAGGTGCAGGTGCAGCAGCAGCAGCAGATGACTTTTCGTCAGCTGCCTCCTTCGCTTCTCAGCCTTCAACAACATCTACTCCTACCCTGAGCTTTGGTTTGCCAGTGAAGCAGCAGGATGGTCATTTTTGGTCCAGTCTTGGCCAATATCACGGTTCAGGATTCAATGTTGGTGGTGGTGCCAAAAACCCTAATATGTTGTTTCAGAGTTGCACTAGTAGTAGTACTACTAGTACAGCAACAACATTCAATGTGGACTATTCAGCTACTACTGCATCCGACAACAGTAATGGCTATTTCAATATTGGTGGTGGTGAAAGTGGTACGAGCTACTTTGAGCAGCAAAACACCAGTACAGAAAGTGCAGTCCCGCTTGTGACACGCATTGCTTTAAGCAGTAACCAGAGTAGTACCACCGCCTATGATGCCTCCAGTTATGGAAACTGGATTTCACCAGCAGCGATGCATTCATTTCAACCTGCAAAACAAAATCTATCAGTAGTGTTTCAGACACCGATTTTTGGGATGGAATGAAATGAATGAATGAATGAAAGGAGAAAAAAAAAAAAAAAAAAAAAAGGTTGGGGTAAGTGAAATGAAAGGACGACAGTCATTGAGGTGTGAATGTTGTTTGTTTGTTTAGAGTTCAGATTTTTCCTTACAACAACACATATCATCGAATGGGTGGAGTGGTCAAAGGTGAAGATGAATGCTTTTACTTTTTGCATGGGATGAAACCATCATAATGGGACTGACAATCATTTCGTAGCAACTAGCAGAGGGAGAGGAGGAGGAGAGAAAGGGTTGGCAGAGTACTAACTGAATCTTTTGTTACTATTTTGTTCCTTTTCGCTTTTACTTTTCCTCCCCCACCACCACTCTTTTGCTTTACTGACATGATTAATCTCTCGATCGGTATAATTGGAAAGAAAATCCCTTTGTAATTAATCTTTTGTCCATTAGTGGTTCAAATTCTTGCAAGCACGCTTTTTAGTTTTTGTTTTTGTTTTTTTTTCCTTCTTTTTTGAGCTTTTGAAATGTTTATTAAGCTCGAAGTTGGAGGGCTGTAACTTTTGAGTTATGCATTCACATGTGCAGTTTTCCTCTGGATACGTTTGATTCCGGTGCTTCTTCTGTAATCCTATATATCTACTTGTTGCTTTCAAAGTAAACAAATTTCTTTGGCTGCCGGAAATATTCCCCCTCCCGGGGTTTAAAACCGGCCGTCCATATATCACGCTGGCCATTAGGGTCTCTCTGTACGATTAACTCAGAGAGAACATAAAGAAAGGTTAGAATTTCTTGTAAAATCTCAGTCAGACTACTGTTTTTATATCTTGAGCTGACAACTAAAAAACAAATTGGAAAAGCATACCAACAAAATTATTGGTAAACATCCTTAGCAGTTTCTACTGAAAAGCTAATATATACAAGGTATAATTAAAGATATACCTACGACAAAAAGTATTTTAGAGGGTGGACATTGGGAGGGAGATTTTTCAATTTCGAATGAATTTGAAATGGTGTCGTTTCTCGTGTGTCTTGTGTTTGTGTCTTTGTGTTCCCTTGGATGAAGGAGTCAGTCCTTTATTATTCCTTTCGGCGCACACTTAGATTCTCATCAACCCACCCCACCCCCCGCGTCCCTCCACACTACACATTGCCCCTTTCATCTTTTGACCATTATTTTGACTCATCTTCGTCATGAACTGTTTTTCGCCTTCTAACAAGGAGTAATTTTTGATGGCCATGACAAACGATCGAGAGACAAGCACGCAGATATACACACTCAACAAGGAGTAATGTTTTTCACTTGCAAACCTGTGCCGTATGGTGTTAGAGCTAGAACACTGATTCCAACTTACATAACTCTGGAAAGTTCAATCAAGATTGATTTAACTAACAGTGCAAGGAACAGAAAGTATGCATATACATACAAAAACACATACATACATACATATATATATATATATATATATATATATGCATGTATGTAATTTTTTCATTTCGGGGGGATACAAATTTTGTGATTATAGATATATATTATATATTCCAGGACAAAGTTCTGCATTATCTTTGAATTTTCATCATTTTTTCTTGTTTTGTTTTTTTATGTTACTTTGATGATTACATACACAACCCTTCATGTGTATTAATGGTTTGCTTTTTCTTGAAATAGAGGTCAGGACTTTAGACTACAATATCCAATTATGGTGTTTCCTGTAGTAAGTGGGTTGTACACTTACAGACCAAGAAGAACCCCCCCACCCCCTCCTCTCTCCTTTTCTTTTTTGTCTTTTTAAAGCCAAATGTCATCCCAATTACATTAAAATCATGATTAAAAAAAAAAAACAGACAATTCATTACTTAAATATGTTGTTAAATGAAAGGTCTTGATTTTGAGACGATCTTAAGTCATATTTTCAGTCATTTAATTTGTTGTTATTTTGAAGTTTTTCATACAAATTCTTTTTAAATTAGTTGATAAGAATACCGATTTATTAAAAAAAAAAAAGAAAAAAAAAAGGAAAAAGGGTTGATTTTTCTTTTGTGGGTTCAATCTCAATTGAACTAAAGATTACACATGAGATGTTAGTTTGATCCAGAAACTTTGTTAGAGATAATACTGCAGGAAGTTGTTGAACTGCACATGCAGTATCCTGAAAAGGTAGGTTTTAGCGTATTAGTCAAATGAATGTTACTGCTAAAGTTCATCCTTTCCCTTCTCTTTGCCTCAATTATAGTTTCAAACAGACTATTTTATTATTATTATTATTATTTTTTAAGTACTAATCTTTTGTTTCTTGAAGACTTCAATCTCAATCTATTCTTCCCACCTCCCTCCATTTCCTCACTTGATTATTCATTCTGGGCTTTTCTCTCTCTCTCTCTCTCTATATATATATGTTATATAATATTGTGCACGTAGATATGATACTTGATGAGTTGGTTTGACTGATCAACTTAAGAATGTACTAACTTAATTATAAGTAACCAAATTAATTTTTTTTTTTTTTTTTTTAAAAAGGGGGTTATTTAATGATGAAGGGATTAGAGTTTGTCGTCCAGAATGCGAACAAAAAGGCTGAATCTTGGAAAGCAAATGCCATACTTATCTCTTAAGTATAATTTCTTATTATAAAGTCTAGTAGAAACTAGATTCATTATGCTGATATATATATAAAGGGTGGGGGTGTGCACGTGACTTGCAATTTGCATCTAAAAAGAACTTTTTGATCATTCTTATTTTTTATTTTTTAATTTTTTTTGAAAATCTTTTATAAAGAAGATGATTAATTAAAAAAAAAAAAAACATATAAGATAAAAAGTAATTGTTTTGGTGGTAATAACTTCCCTTATAACGATGATTGATTCGAGTCAATTAAAAGGAAAAAATAGTATATAGGTAGGATTGTTAATGTGAAGATTTCCCAGCTTAATATTCTATTCTCCAAGTGGAAAGATATATAAGCTGCACTTGCTTAAAAGTCGAGGGAAGAAGAAAAACTATCTTATTTATTCAAAGACAAAGTTGAGTAAAGTAAAGTCTATATTCGTTACTGTATCGCTGTTTGCACGAAATTATTTTGACTTGCTTCTCTCTCATCTTTCCTTTCCTTTACTTTTATTTATAAATGATTACTTGATATGATAAAAGATAGAAAGAATTATCAACTTGTTGGTCTAAGTGAAAAGAATTTAAATTTTTTGAAGTCGTCTTGAATTTAAACTTTATGAATGAAAAAATAAGTGTATAAAGAACTTTCTTAAAAAGAAGTTTAATCTTGAAAATAATTTATCTGTGTGTTGATTAGGACTCAATGATGAAGTGTAGTCTCAGGTCACCTTCAAAACAAGTCAATTATTGGAAGAGGTGTCTCTCTCCTATGGTAAAGTTAGTAAGAGTTTCAAAGATATTATGGTATCAAGAATATTTAGAGTTGTTAAGAATGGAGATTCTGAATCTTTACTTAGTTGGAATTTACCATTATTTATGGAGATGTGTGCCCAATTGAGGGGGAGGGGGGGTGACACCTGTTTCGTAGGTACACTCATGTGCCTTTGTGAGACGAAAAGTTGATGTACTTCTCTAGCACAAATATTAGAGTCATTAAATGTCCAGTACAGAAGATTGGTAGTGATCTTTGTAATGGAGTCAATTAAAACAGAGTTTGTTGTCTGACGATGACGTGTTTTGGAGTGGCGTGTGTTTGGGCAGGCTACTAAATTCTCGAGGCGGGTAAGCCAACGTGGACTCTCTGGAGGTCGTAGTGAGTTCGTGGAGTGCTCACGTCAATGTGATTTGCTGAAGTGACAAACTTATAAAATTCTTCACTTTTGGTTCCTTTAGAGTTGATACGATTAAATTATGTGCTGAAGTTATTATAGGATGTCAAAATTTTAATAAAATAATAATAATAATAAAGGAAAAAGAGAGATGAAGATAATTTTTTTTTAATTGTTACAAAAAAATTAGATAATATACAAAAATTAAAAAAAAAAAAATTAATTCAATCTATGATTCTATATGACCTACTCCGTTGATATAAAAAAATAAAAAATAAAAAAAAAACTGATATAATAAAAATTAAGAAAACATTTTATCAATTCACCAATATGTTGGGATTGGAGATATTATAATAAAGGACAACGAATTTAACTTCAAATTAATTTAATCTTTAAAGTCTATTGAATATCAGGTCTGTTTTTTTCTTTTTAAAAGTAGTTATAAGCTCTATAGTTGAGTGAAGGAATCCAGCTGCCAAGGTTGGTCATAGGTAATAAATGGTGGGCCGTCTCAATGGGGCACTATGGGCCGAGTTTTTGGCACTGTTGTAGTTTTTTTTTTTTTTTTGGTAAAAACTGTTGTAGGATTGTTGCATGGCCATGCTTGGTCCTTAACATTAGTTATTTTTTTAAAAAAACATATATTGATTTTCATCAATGCATTCAGGAGATTCCAGAGATTATTTAATATATAATTAGTATTTCGACTATTTTTTCTTTGAATATTTAATATATAATTAATATTTCGACTATTTTTTCTTTGATTTGTTTCAAATATATTAATTAATTAAATATTTATTTTTAATTTTCCACTAAAATTTTAATTCTTCACCCTACTTACCTCAGGCTAGAGAATCGAGATGTTCATGAACAAAACTCGTTCGAGCTCATTTATACTTAATTAAGGCTCATTTATTTATTAAACGAACCGAGCTTGAACATTTTATTAAGCTCTATTAATTTTTGAACGAACTCAAATAGTATTCGCCAACGCTCGATTGTTCGTGAATAAATTTTAATATTTATATATTATATAAATTATTATATATTAATATTGTATTTATATAATTTATAGGTTAAGATTAAAGTTTCCTATTTTTTCTTTCTCTTTTCTTTTATATTAAACTTAATTGTGTACTATTAAAATTAATTTGTGTGTTTTGATATTTTTATTATTTATAATTAAATTTTTTAATTTTAAAAAAAATTAAACGAGCCGAACTCGAACAATTTTTGAACTATACGAACAAATAATCGAACGAACTCGAACAAAATTTTATGCTCGAAACATTAAGATCGAACAGTGCTAAAAAATTAAACAAACCGAACCCAAACATTCAATGTTCGGTTCGGCTTGTTTATAGCTCTACCTCAGGCATACATTTCAACCCCACACACCACAAAAGAAAAAAAAAAAAAAATTATATCTCAAACTTAAATAGCTCACCCAATCATGTAACACAGCAAAACCAACATGCAGAATTCTTGATTATAGTAACATGTCTATGTAAAAAAACTGTAATAAATCCTGAACATCCTTAACTTCAAAATACAGCAATCTACTGCCATAAAATTTTCTGAAACAAGGCCTACTATGGTCACCACCCACAAATTCATGGAGGGAGGCGGGAGCATGTTGCACTGTGTGACCAGAAAAATGTTAGAATGTTCTGTCTTTTCATATGTAATGGAGACTCTTGGCAGCCACAAAAACCAGGGTTTACTCCATGCATGATTCCTCAGAATATGTGGACAATGTCGTAGGCGAATCTATTTCCTGTAAAGGAAAACTGAAAACTACAGCTGATGCAAGTAGCATGAAAGACGGTTCAAAAACTGTGGGGGCCTGGAATCTTATACACTCCAACATCAGTGAGAAGAAAACCACAGGAAAATAGATAGAAATCTGTACTTTTTAAAAAAAAAAAAAAAAAAAATTTTAAGTTGAGCAACCTTCCGCTATAGCAGGAAGTTGTTGCCATTACAGTTACTAGTACAAAAAAGCACCGTAAAAGATCTACTAGATGGTTATATACGAAATTCCAATAAAAAGATAGGGAGTGTAAAAGATGTAAAATTGACCCAAGGAAAAAGTAGATAAAACACAAAACTAGTCTAATTATAACAAAATTATCATTACCAAGGATACGTCCAGAACAGCACAAATGACTGCAAAAATGGAATTGAGTGTTAGTAACATGAATGAGGGAGGTATCACCAAGAAGAATTAGAAAAACAGGCAACCATGCAAAACTATCCGTGTTGGAAATAATGCGCCCTTAACAAGCTAAAAGAAAAACAGAAATTGTAAAAGTATGTTTCTGACCTTAGTTACTGAATAATTAATTGGTGGTAATCTAAGCATCAGACAGGAAATTTTTTACCATTGAAATCACACGACATTGATTCCACAAAAGTTATAAAAGTTCATTTTGATCCTTCAAATTTTCAAAAGCAGAAAGAAGAGAAGAAAACTGAAAATATTTGCAGCGTAGCCACTGGACTAACAATGAAAATGACTATGAGCATCAACTTAGAGAAGTTACAGTAATTTGACCATTTCTTAGACGATCATAACCAATAAAAAGAGAATAGGGCATATCTAATGAAAAATAAATATGCTTAGAGCCAAATCAGATGAATCAAGGGAAAATACATGCATCATAAAGCCTCTTCCAAAAATAGGTGTAGGTTCCATTGATGATCTTTAGTTACCAAAGGAAGGAAGAGAAAAAGAAAAAACAAAATCCCAAAATTAAAAAAATTGTAAGACTTGATACAGCAGATATATGACTTTGCCTACTCCAGTACGTTTGCTGGCAGTTTTCTTTTCCTTCAATATCTAGTTTTACCTTGGGGGGATGGGGAACCCTAGAATGTTAGAACTGCCAATTAGGCACAGATAGTATTAGGACATGACTATATGATATGCAATGAATGAGCAAGTCCAGTAAGAAATTTGAAGTAAAACAAGAAACGTTCAACCATGAAGTTTCAATAAAGAGATGAACAATACCATAAGCCCACCAAAAAAACCATCAAGAAGAATGCTATTCCAACTGCCAAAGTACAAATGAACTGAAAAGCCAGCTTTGGCAGCTAATCCAGCTGATGTTATTGCCATAATTAGGAAGTAAAGGACAAATCCCATCCAGCCTGTCACTCCCAAAATTCCAGCAATGACTCCTCCAATTATAGACATAAATGTACGGCTGAAAAAAAAACAACAGCTCACTTCAGAAAAAATTGTAATAATAATATGAGGATTACCATAGCATCACAATAAACATAAATCACACAATTGAGATTTCAAAAAGTTAAAAAGAGTACCTAATATACAGAACAAAATAAAGTTGCTAAAATTTAATTTTTAATTTATAATTTTTGGGGTTTTCAGATATATTTCTAACTAATGGACAGCAACAACAACCAGAGTTTTTATATCCGATGTACCTTTTAGACTGTCAGATTACCATGACATACTTAAAGTTTGTATGTGAAAGATCCAAACACTACTTGTGCAAACAAAGATGGAACTTCCCCTCCACATGACTCACAATGTAACAGCATAAATAAACTTGGATAGCACACACATGTAAATATTTCTCCCTGCCCCCTCCCCCCACAACAAAAAAATAAATCCACCAACTTCTCTCTCTAACTTGTTGTCTTATCCCTAGTATAATTACATTTTTTGGAGACCTGAATTCCCTAAAAGCTCAAAAGATCTAAAAGTATTCCTCTCTATGTTGGTTTTGTCACTAAACTCAAAAAGTACATTGACATAAATTGTGCTTCTGAACATCATTCTAAAAATATTAATCTCTCTCCCTTTGAGAAGTGGAAGAGTACAACTTTTTCTATAAAGCAGAGCCAGGGGATGTTTATCCCTTTGTCAAACAGAAAATCATTCAGCGAGACATATAGTGTGTCAAGTCAACTAAAACAACTATCGCAACATTTTAAATAATTGAAGAGATGAAAAATCAGTCACCTAATCAAAGACATGATATAAGATATCCACAAATAATCATCTTAAGAAGATTAGATCATGGCAACAAAAAAGAGAAACCTCTATGTCCTAATAATTAAGGAGTGGCAGCAAACATAAAAAAAGGATTAGCAATGGAACTGAGTTTTAGCAAATTGGGAATCATTTATGTGAGAAAATTGAGGCTAAACATTTTTAACCACGGGGTGTTTCAGCTTTCTATTTTAATTCATCATAAGGCATTGACTTTCTTCAAATTCTTAACAACCTTTATGCCATCTGAATGAGAACCATTCGGGGAAAACTAATTATATTGGGTGGAATAGATGGATTCAAATGCACCGCAGAAAAAATAAAAAAATATAGATGGGTTGCAAATATAAAAAATCCTCTACGAAGCCATACTACATTAAGTGTTGAAACAGACCTGTAATAGATAATTTTTGCATTATTTTGAACATTTTCAACTTTTGTGATTGGCAAATCATTGTTTGATTTCTCCTTAGCAGCACTAGAATCATCAGCACCAGCCATGGTCTTTACCTTTTTAAGTTGAAGATGAATTTCTGGAAAAAACAGAACAGAGAAAACATCATTAGGTAGTCATATTTCTGTCTTCTACATATACATAACACCGATAGCAATTTTGGAGCTCAAACATATGAACTAACACTTAAAGTCAAGAAATTAAACAAGCACAATTAGGTAGATTAGTCACAAGAAAAAATAAAAAAAGGTCCACAACAAGCAGACATCTAAATAGTTTATGTTCATAAATTTTGGCATATAGATAAGGCAATTTTCTCCCCGTCCCTCCACTGAAGTTCAAATATTTTTCTCCCTAACAGGTGTATACACAATCTACGAGAACAAAAGTTAAATCAGAAACAACAATCTACACGCTCCTAAGTATAAAAATTTAAAAAAAAAAAAAAAATTTGTCATGACAGCAAGAAAAAATCTACTTCGAGTAAAGCAGACAACTTGTGATATTACCTATGCTCCCTTTCAAAAATCAGTATCAAGAATTTTTCTTCAGAATGATGCATTGCCATGACAACAAGCAAAATTGAATTAAACGAAATGAATCATATTATTGGCAAAACCACAATTACATAACAAACACAAAAAGAAAAGGCCCAATTCTTATTTAAATATATATATATATATATATATATATATATATATAAGAGAAGATAAATCCAGTCTAATCCATAAAATTGAACATCCTACCTCAAAGTCTCTACTGCCTGGACAAGCGGGCGAGCGCCTGGGTGTCTGCTTGCTTCAATCAGTTCAGATGAGGGCGGAAGTGACACGCCGTAAGTCAGCGGTGCAGTGGTGGCAGAACTGAAGAAGCTGAGCTCTTGGGTTGGGGCTGAAAACCGATCGAGATCTTTAGGACTTAATCATAATTAAGGAAATTTCATGGGGAGTGTACCGGTCCATTACTTAAACAAAAATCCCCATGTGTAGTGGGCTTTTTAAGGATCCAAAACTGGTTCAGTTTCTCAGCTTACATAATGGACCCAATAAACAATATTTCTTTTCAGGAAGAAAAGTCTTCGGTTGAATCTTCTCTATTTACGTTTTTTCAAATTGGAGTTTAAACATTAATTTCATATATATTAATCCTCTATTTATTTTTAATTTTACAAATTAGTTTTTTCGATCAAAATTGACCAATACTTTGTCATTTTTAGCGTATAATTGACACACTCATTAAACTTAAAGGACATTTTCATAATTTCATATTAAAAAAAGAAGAAAAGAGAATGGAACAGAATATATTAAATGCATACACACTCTCTTTGTGATTCAGTTAACCCCTTTTCCCTTTCCGTTAGTTAAGATTTGAAGTGGGAAGACCTAAAGTAACAAAAATACCCTTTAAGTTTAATGGGTATATCGAACAAATGCTAAAAAGTAGTCGAATATTGTCCAATTTGTGAAATTAAAAATAGATAAAGGATTAATGTGTATGAAATGAAAGTTTTATAATCAATTAAAAAAAAAAAACGCAAATAGTTCAGACAATGAATTGGAGAATTTTTCTTTCAAGAAAGTTTGTTTTGTTTGCTTCAACTTATTTAACTACCACTTCCTTAGTTACTTATATTTAGTTCGTCAAGTGAAAGGTTTTGAGTTCAATTAATTATCCAAATAGCTAGTGAGAGAGGTCTTAAGTTTGACTAGTGTTGAAAATAATTCTATGTTGTATTTTTAATTATGTGAAGACTACCAAATTACCAAAAAATTTATTTAAGAAAATCTTATATACCTCGTTGGTCCAAGTAAATAAAATTTAGTTTTTATTTTGTAAAATCTTAATTTCGAACCGTGTGAATAAAGATATGAATATTGAAAAAAATTTTCAAAAAAGAAAAAAGAAAAAGATTTGACCTGACTTAATTTTGAATTAATCAAAATTCAAATGTGATTATCATATATCAAAAATAGTATAAGTCGATATTTTAATTTTTTTTGAATTGAGTTGCACTTGAATTATATATATATAATTTGGGAGGTCATGAGTTACACATAAGAGTAAAAATACCTCAAATTTTTTAAAAAGTATATATATATATATATATATATCTTGGTTGAGAAAATTTTGGCAAATAAATATATTAAAAGAATTATAATATATTAAGTTAGATATTTGAAATTCAACCCACTCCCCTTTCCCTTTGTTTATCTTAGGTTGGAAATTGACTGTTCATTTTTTTTTTTTTTTTTTTTTTCCTAAAATGAGAACAAGAAGAACAGAAAAAAAAAAAAAAAAAAAAAAAAAAAAAATCTTTCTACTTGTTGAATTCTAAGTCACACTCTATGGATATTGGAATCTAAAAACCAAAGAAAATGTTAAACCAAGGAGGAGCAACTTTGGTTGGACTCTTCTCTCATTGAAACCGATGGCGAATACACCTAATATATATATATATAATCAAATAGTAAAAGAGAAAACTCAAAAAAAAAACATATCTAGACCAAGTGACTCTCGTGATATAATATTAATAATTTTTTTTTTTTTTGGTCTTAATTAGAATAATAAATTTACAATAAAATTAAATTTTATTTTTGAATAGAGCTTTTTTTCGGTCTTCTATATTCACACAATAAGTTTATTTATATAATTTTAAAATTCGTAAAACATATATATAGTTTTAATTTTAAATAAACAATTTCTTCTTCTCATATTTACTATTTCTCTTCCAAGATATTCCATATAATTTTGAAATAAATAAGCATAAAAATTAGTAAATGATATAAATTGCTTGCATGCAACATGCAAGTGCGAGTTATAGATTATAATATCAAAGTATAGGGACAAAAAAGTGATATTCACCTTTTATGTGAAGTGATAATGACAAAAGAGAAGCAGCAAGAAAAAATATCAACCACTTAGATTGTGACTTTAGAGATAATAGCCATTAATAATTCATTTTGTTGTGAATATTCTTCTACTAGAGATAAATACTTGACTAAAAAATATGTTTTACGTCCATATGTGTTAAGAGGCGAAGTGAGTAACCATCACGCCACACTTTGTGGTCATGTATAGATCCCTTCACCTTCTTGTCAAATCTATAATCTTTGATAATATGTGAGATTGATTTACTTAAATTATTACGATATTAATATATTATAAAATCACTTATTTTTAATTTTTAATTAAAAATTACTTTTTTTTTTCGTTTATTTTAAGAATTTGTCTAAAGATATTTAAAGTTTTTTTTTTTGTTATACCATTCAATATATAAATTACTGTTTAGATTAATTTAGATAATTTAGATTTGATCTGAATTGTATTCGTAAAGTCTAACTCTTATTTAGAGTAAGGAAAATTGGTCGGTTTAGTCCTGTAACTATTTTCATTAATTAATATAAGCCCACAATCTTTTTTTTAACCTGTTAAATCCTACATCTTTTTACGAGCATTCTATTAAGTCATTTCGGCCAAAAATTTAAATTTTTTTGGCCAAAATTTATCACATGCCGGGCACGCTATATTTTTTAAGGGCAAAATCATTCTTTTGAGTATTATAAAGCTGTGAATTTAGATTAATTACAAAATCGTCCTCTTTATACGAAAAAAATAACTTTATAAGACCCTGCAGTTAGTCTAAATTCGTAGCTTTATAATACTCAAGAGGACAATTTTGCCCTTAAAAAATCATCAGGTGCTTGGCACGTGATGAATTTTGGCCGAAAGGACTTACCAGGCTGCTCGTAAAAAGATGTAGGACTTAACATGTTAAAAAAAAAAGATTGTGGATTTATGTTAATTAATGAAAATAGTTAGAGAACTAAACCGGTTAATTTTTCTTTAGAGGAATGTTTCACTTTGACTTTTATATAATACTCATAATAAATATCAAATTTATAATGTTATATTACAATATATTTATCCACTTATATGAAATCAAGTACTGCTACTAAAAGTAGCCAAAGTTGAACACAACAAATAATTATGATCGAATATATTTTGGGAAACAAACCTGTAAAGTAAAAATATCACTAGAATGTCCACATTTGAGGCATGCTCAATAATGCTATGATATACAGTGCAGTTGGAACTTAAAAACTTAAAGCCCAACTATTACCTTTCTTGTGTTTAGTGATTTGCTTGCTCTTTTAGGACATCTATAGTATTTATTCAATAACAAAATTTGGCAATTTTTTTTTTCTTTCTTTATATATATATATATATATATAATAGATATTTTTCCTTTTTCCCTTTTTAGTTTTAAATTTTTAAAATATTAATTTCTTTTATATAAATGTCAAGAATACATAGCTCAATTAGTAACAAACTCACTTATAATCTAAAAAGTCATGAGCTTAAAACACAAAAAAATGTGAAAAAATCTCAAAATTAAAAAAAAAAAAAAAAAAAAAAAATCTTCTACGAGTTAAAAAAGAAAAATAAAAGGAGTAAAATAATTATATATATTATCAGAAAACCAATTTGTTTTTATTTTCCCAAGTAAATAAGATAAGATAATTTTTCCTAAAAAAAAAAACAAAAAAGAAAAAAAATGGAAAATAAACAAAGATAAATAAAACAAAAAATAAATTCATCGATCAACCAATACCAACCCACCCGACATCCATAATACGTATCTTAAAGGCGGTGGAATTGAATGATCGTTGTTGATGACCCACCCAACCCCAATCCGGCCCTAACCCTACACCCCGGCCCTAAACCATCATATGAAGAAATCCGAGTGTTTGATTTGATGCAAAAGCGTTTTACCAAACAACGAATAAAAACAAAGTCTGCTTCTCTCTCATAATTCATACTCATGTTTGATTGCGCACACAAACCACCGCCCACCGCCGATCTATGGTGCGCTTTATCTTTTTCTTTATCATTTTTTTTCTCTCTTACGTCTTCGGCTGGCCACCATAGATGACATCTGTCGTAATCCGCCCATTTTTCTTTTTTTTTTCTTAGTAGTACCTCAGATTTGATTGGCTTTTTTTCTGTCTTCTGATATTTCTTTTTCTTTTATGTTTCGGTTTCACATGGATGGTGATTGGGGGCGAGGAGGAGGAGGACGACGACGACGATGACAATAACTTTGTTATGAGGTTTGGTCAATGGTTATCTTATCCGAACTGCTTGGTTCCGATATCATCATATTCAGTGTTGTTTTCTTCTGTTTGGTTATTGGACTTTTGGAAGCACATTACTATTAAGCAATTATATCAAGCTCGACGATTATTGTGGAATTAAGGCTGGTTTCTACCCTACTTTCCATGTATCTAATCACCTCATTATTCGGATAGTGATAATTTTATAAATCGTGACATATATATATATATATATATATATATATGTTTTATCTTACTTAATTAGAAATGATGTATTCGATTTGACAGATTATAAATGTTATGTTAATTTGACAGGTTATGAATATTATGTAAAATTATAAATT
>JAXGGT010000094.1:3148791-3166276 GCA_035583425.1 Marsdenia floribunda | reverse complement strand
TGTGTGTGTGTGTGTGTTTGTTTTTAATTTGTTGCCTTTTAATACATTAATTTCCACTCTACTTCAATTGTAAATGCCTATTCAAATCAATTGATGTGCTTTTTTCATTCCATGACTCGAAAACCTATGGTTGGGAATTCAATTTCAGACATGACCCATTATTAGCCATTTCCTTCTCCTACTTAATTAATTAATATAGCCTTGTCTAACCTTTTTTTTTTTTTTCTTTTTCTTTAATTGAAAAAAAAAAAAAGAAGAAAAAAACAAACAATCATTTTCTTGTTGGTGTAGCAACACCAAGGTTCTTGAGTTATTTTTCTTGAAAACCATGTTTTTTCTTATGTAATTGCTCGAGGCACTCTTCTTTCAATCCAATATAAGAGCTTATTACAAAGTAAGAATTAAAAATAATAAATAAATAAAATAAAGTAATACCTTTCTTTTTATTATTATTATTATTATTTTGGAAAAGTATAAAGTCTTTTATAAGTATAAAGTTTAAGAAGTTTGTCTAGTATTCTGATGTGTGGGATTAAGAGAATTCTATATAAAAGAACATAAAATTTCTTAATGAAAAATAAAGAATATTCAAATATACTAGACGATAATATTGAATTCAATATGAAAACTCGATAAAAATACGATACAATATTAACGAGCTAGTATTAAAAATTCGTGATTTTGAACTAGAATGAATTGACATGTTTAAATTAAATAAGTTTACGTCATAAATAGGTTAACATTTGATTTTAACTTCAAAATATATGAAATTAGAAAAAATACAATCAATTAAATAGTTCAGTTAATTTTTTTAGTTTATATATATATATATATATTTAGTACTTTATAGTCTTTAAATATAAATATTATTTGATAAATTTGATGAATAATTAGTATTTAATATATCTAATAGTAATAAATCATGAAATTTTAGTTTTATCACTGACATTAAATAGGTAAATTTATCGCTTTTGCCTTTGTTTTAGGTAATTAAATAAATAAATAATTTGGTTAGATTGATACAATTATTAAACGATTAATTCAAGTGATTTTGAATATGATTGTTAGATAAGTTGGATTTGAGTTGACCTTTATAATCTAAACACTTAAACTCAACACGATTAGTCTAACTTGAAACAGCTATCATTATTATACGTGACAAGTGAATCTTATGTAATATGTGAAAAAATAGACAGACTACTTTAAAAATAAGAGATATAATATTTAATTTAATAAAATAAAATTCGGAACTATCAACAAAATATAATAATTATTAAAAAAAAAGACATAATTTAATTAATAATATTATTATTTATGACAACCAAATATATCGAGTTAGTATTTTTATTAAAAAAAAAAAAAAAAAATTGAAATTTTGATCCTTGATTTTGTTCAAATTTGAAAAAAAAAATAAAAATAAAAATAATAAACATCACTTTATTCATCCTTTTAAGACACTCTCAAGACCATAAGGGAGCAGTTCTGTAACATAAATTGCTAAACGGGGACTTACCTTTGACTCTTTTCTCTCTCTGAGAGTTGTCTTCTTCAAAACTCACATGGAAACAAGATAAAAGAGAGAGAGAGAGTTAGTCTTCCACTGGCTGGTCCTGCAGGGACTGCTCCGACTTGTTTTTCTGATCCCTTGCTTCCTTGTTTCTTCTTCTTCTTCTTCTTCTTCTTCTTCTTGATCTCTGTTTCTACTTTTCTTTTGGCGGGGTTAATTAGCTGAGAAGAAAAAGGAAAGGAAAATGAAGTATATCAGGACATCAAGCTTAAAGAGGCTGTTCTCTCTCAATAAGCGGCATAGTTTTGATGAAGAACTTCCCACGAAAGACTCTGAATTTGGTGATGAAAGTAGTAAGGAAATTTCGGAATCTGCTTCAACTCTTCAAAGACCCACTTGGAAATGCTTCTCTTACCAAGAAATCTTTGATGCAACAAATGGTTTTAGCCCAGGTAACAAATATACCCATCATCATCATCATCATCTGTTTCTTTTTTTTTTTTTAATCCTAATTGGTTTCTTGTTTGTTGGATTTTTTTTTTTTTTTTTTTTTTTGTTTTTTGCAGAGAATATGGTGGGGAAAGGAGGATATGCAGAGGTTTATAAAGGAGTATTAGAAGATGGTCAGGCAATTGCTGTAAAAATGCTAACAGCAGCATCAAACGATGAGAGGAAAGAAAAGGAATTTTTAACAGAAATTGGAACGCTCGGACATGTTTGTCACCGGAATGTTACGGCACTTCTCGGTTGTTGTATAGACAATGGTCTTTACCTTATTTTCCAGTTCTCCTCAAAAGGCTCCGTCGCCTCTGTTCTCCATGGTAATGGTTTAATTGATCTCTAATAAACCACAGAAGCACCAGAGAAAAGAAGAAAAAAGAAAAGAACTTTTTCATCTTTTATTATTATCGTCATTCGTCAAAATGTGGAAGTTCAGAATGTCTGTCTTACTTTCAGATGACAAATCTCCTGCAATGGACTGGAAAACCAGGCATAAGATTGCAATTGGAACAGCAAAAGGTCTCCATTACTTGCACAAAAGCTGTCCCAGAAGAATCATTCATCGAGACATCAAGGCTTCAAATGTTTTATTGACTGCAGAGTTTGAACCACAGGTTCCCATTTCTCATGTCTTCCTTCCTTCCGATGGATTCTTTCCTTTTTCTTTAAAAAAAAAAAAAAAAAAAAAAAAGTGTGTTAAAAGATTCCATTAATGTTTTCTTTTGTTAATTTGGATTAGATATCTGACTTCGGGCTTGCAAAATGGCTTCCATCTCAGTGGACTCATCACTCCATTGTTCCAATTGAAGGAACATTTGGGTAGTACACACAAAATCTCTCTCTCTCTCTGTCTCCCTGTCTGTCTGTCCTGTAATTGCAGTGACTGAATTTGTTCTGTGTTTGCAGACACTTAGCACCGGAATATTTCATGCACGGGGTTGTGGATGAGAAGACAGATGTGTTTGCATTTGGAGTGTTTTTACTGGAACTTTTATCTGGGAAGAAACCTGTAGATGGTTCTTATCAAAGCTTACATAGCTGGGTAAAAGAAATCTTGAATTTTCCATCCTCTTAAACATACATACATATATATATATATATGAATGATGAACAATCAAAATTTAACCCTTTTTTTTTTTTTTTTTCTTGCATTAAAATAGGCCAGACCTATATTGAACCGTGGAGAAACAGAAATGGTGGTAGATCCAAGACTTGAAGGGTCTTATGATGTTCCACAACTCAAAACACTAGCACTCGCAGCCTCTCTTTGCATTCGAGCTTCTTCCATTTGGCGTCCCACCATGAGTGAGGTAAACTATCTTAGAATGTTTCATTTTTTTTTTTTTTTCCTTTTGTTTTTTTTTCACATTTTAAAGAAAAAATATATAAAAAGACTAAAATATTATTTTATTTTATTTTTTCAATAGAAATAATTAAGATAGTAGTTCAGTAATATAACTTTTCTTATTTAAATACAAATTAAGTAAAAATTTTGTTATCGAATTAAATCAGAGACGATCTTGTGCAATATTCCGTTCCCCAAACTATTTAGGAATGGTTCCTATAGCTATTTACATATCTAGAGGGCTAAAAAAGTCAATAGGTGATTTCATTTTTGATCTCTTGAGGAGGTAATGAATATAGGCTGATGTCCTACCAAAGAAAACTTTTTTTTTTTTTTTCTAGACCTAATTTATCCAAAACTTTCTGTCTAGGCATAGACAAAGGAAAGAAAAAAAGGCAGGTTGTCATTGGGTTTTGTCTTGTTCTTGGTCACTTGTAAATGCCCTAAGCTGTCTTGAGCATATTATCTTGTTTATAAAATTCTGCATGATTGCATATATATATATACATATATATATATATATATATATATATATATATATATATATTCTCAAACTTAAAATGATAAAAAAGAATATTTAAATTTATTGATATATTAGTTATATGTCCAAAATTTATTAAATATTAACTAAATTTGATTGAAATGTCCATTTTAAAATTTGTATATAATTAAAATTTTAGAATCAATTAAAAAAATATATAAATATAAATAATTATGAGATTAAATTAAAAAAAATCAAGTTAAAAGATGGAAAATTGGCCATTTTAATCCCATATTAATTTTATTTGGACAAATGAGTCCCTGTTTTTTATTTTTGGATAAACGAATTCCCATTCTTTTTTCGTTTGGACAAAAAGGTCGCTGTTTTTAATTTTTGGATAAATGAATCCTCATTTTTTTTTTTGGACAAACAAATCCTTTTGACCAATTTTATTTAGAAAAAAAAATGTTAGTTTTTACATAATTTATTATTATTCTACATACTGATAATTATTTCATTTTATTTTTTAATTTCTCATAATTTCTCTCTTTTCTTGTTGTATTTTTAGACAAAAATTAGTCAAAAAGGACCCATTTGTCAAAATAAAAAAAGAATAGGGATTCATTTATCCAAAATAAAAAACAGGGACCCTTTTGTCCAAATGAAAAAAAGAATAGAGATTTGTTTATCCAAAAATAAAAAATAAGACCCTTTTGTCCAAACAAAAATAATTTGGGGACTAAAATGACCAATTTTTCTTAAAAGATTATAATACATTTATTAATTTTTTAATACTCTTATAATTAATATTTTATTAATTATTAATTATTAATTATTTTTATAAAATTAAATTAAATTAAAAATTTATATATGTTTATATTAAAATATATTTTTAAATAATATATATATTATTTAATTGACAAGCAGATACAACTTTAATAGTTGATTTTGTTTAAATAAAAAACTCAATTTCCAACAAGTGAAAAAGAATACGTAAAGATAAAGATGTCCAAAGTTCCAAATCCAACGGTCACAAATCAACGGGCCACTAATCAACAAACCCTTGGGAAGTCTGCCTGCAAAATTTACTCCTTCATCAGTCCTCACAATGCTGACAAGTTTTTCCACATATTTATAAAATATATTATATTTGATTTTTAAAAAAAAATTAAATTAAATTAATTTCATTATTAAAAATTAAAAATATTAACTAAAAAATATTATTAGATATTATATTAATTTTATAAAATGATAGCTAAAACAAAAACTTTATAAGCTTTACAAAGTGATAATTGTTGCAATACATTTGTGGGGCGTAATCATATCAGTTAAAAACCATTCTTTCACTTTTGTCCACTTGATATTTCTTAAAGATTATATTATTAGGCAAATTGGTAAAAATAGTGTCTTATCTTTAATATACCTAAAATATATAGATTTTTATTTGATAAATATGATTTTATCGATATAATATTTAATTATTATCATATTTTATTTTGTAGGAATAAAATTATCAATAATTAAAGATATATCAAAATATCAAGAATCTTGCCTCTAGGGGCATAGACCAGCTGGTAAGGTCTGAGGTGCATGGGGCTAACGCCTCTGGCCACCACGGTTCGAATCCCGTGTGGGGCAACTTTCCTTGTGGGGGTTTGTCCTGGGGTTCGGGTTTCTACAGGTCCTTTGTCTTCTGGTGCACATCCCTCTATTTGCCTCCTACCTGTCTAAGGGGCCTCTGGTCAGGTGGGCGAGGTTTATTCGCCGGTGGTTGGGCTCTGCTGGCGGGGTTCCCTTTTTAATCCAAAAAAAAATATCAAGAATCTTAGGATATATCTGATTTAGATAATATAATGACAAAATAAAGTCATTAGAGAAATCAAGAAGACCATAATACATCAGAGATATTTAATTAGATTAGACTTCTATTTTATTCTCTATAAATGAGAATTTAAAAGAGAATCAGAAAATGGTGAGAAGTTAGAGATTACTTGACAATCTAGCAAAACTTTATCTACTCTTTCTCTCTTATGTTATAAATAATTATGTGCTTATGAGTAGCTAGATTTTATCGTAACTAAGGCCTTTTGTGAAGGCCGAAACTTTTATGAATTTTATAGTTTAATTTATTATTTTTATTATTAATCTCGAGTCCCTATTTATTATTATTACTTGTTCTTAATGCCTATAATTATCTTATCAATAATTGCATGATATTAGAATTAACCTATACATCGGAAGATATTAGGTTGAATTGGAAAATGGTGATAATAACACTTAGTAAAATTACATAATAAAATTATGGACTTTTCACTAAGGAATTAGATCAGTCTATAGTTGGAAATTCTACCATAAACAAACTCAATAATTAAATTAAATTAATATTAACTATTATCTTTCATAAAAAGAGTAGGTTGGATCAAAAGATTCTTAGTCTATTCATAAGGGTGATAATAACACTTAGTAAAATTACATAATAAAATTAGGGACTTTTCACTAAGGAATTAGGTCAGTCTATAGTTGGAAATTCTACCGTAAACAAACTCGATAATTAAATTAAATTAATATTAACTATTATCTTTCATAAAAAGAGTATGTTGGATCAAAAGAGTCTTAGTCTATTCATATTATTAACTATTATCTTCTCTTTTTTTTTTTCTATTGATGCTTATATTCCTAAATTTTTAATTTTATCTTTTAATGTCCTATATGTTTTTTTTTAATTGGTGCATATGATCCTTCCATTAAATTTTTAACGGCCAATCATCAGTCAACCCTTTTTTTAACTATAACTATACTTCTCTCTTTTTTATCCCAATGATAAAATAGACATTTTCACCCTCTAATTCAAAAAAAAAAAAAAAAAAAAAAAGCCTAAAAGGGGGATTTATATTTCTTGAACCTCATAAGCAAAAGACAGAGAAGTAAAATTCATAGAACACGGTTCTAATTTGAATCGACAATATTTGAGACTACTTATACAAAAATAGAGTATAGAAGAAGAAGTTTACCATATGTAAGTTATGTTCTTGTTTAATGTTAAAACATTCAATCTTTTGTATTACATGCCAACGATTTTAGTTTGTGAATTCAAACTAGAAGCTCACTTTGTTCTTTGAATTTTGCTTATGAGCTTCACGAAATAAAAATTTCTCTTTTTTTCTTTTTGTTTGGAATAGAGAGTAAAAATGTTCATTTTGTCATTGCGATAAAAAAAAAACAAAAAAAAGTGTAGTTAAAAAGACTATTTTGCTATTAAAATTTATTAAAAATAAAAATAAAAAAGGGTTGAGTGATGGTTGACCGTTAAAAATTTAACAGAATGATCATATACATTAATCGAAAAAATATAAAGGATATTAAAATATAAAATTAAATATTTAAGATTATAAATACTAAGATAAGAAATTATTTGCACGAATTTGTCTTATTATTATTTTAATTTTCAATTTTACTTAAATTTATAATTTTTTTTAAATTATAAATAAAACTATTATTAATTAAATTGCGTGTTTTTTTTTTTTTTTTTTTTTTTTTGATATATGTCTAATTGAATATATATATATATATATATATATATATATATATATAAGAAACTGTGTCTTCAAATCATTCTCAATATAATATATATATACACACTACTAAAAAACCAATCTCTTGAATAGTGGAACCGTTGCAAATAAAATATAAATTCCTTAGTAAAAAAAAAAAAAAAAATTAATTGTTACACCACGTGATATTTATACTGTCGTGTAATAAATTAATAATAAATAAATAAATACAATGTATTTTTCCTTTTGTTAAAAAAAAAAAATGATAAACTTGATTTATAATATTTTGATTATTTGAGTAATTAATTTTTTTTTTCTTTTTTTCAAGTGGTAGGTCATTACTATGTAATAAATAAGTGTATTTGGTCCCTCCATAAAATTTATTATTTTGGTAACTTAAATAATAGACTTTAACTTGCTCAAATAATAAATTTTGTAAAGAAAAAGACCAAATGGTATATTTGTTATACATCAGTGACCTATTAAATTAAAAAATTTAATTATATTTAAAAAATATAAATATTAAGAACTAAATTTATCAATTATTCCTTATTCATTTTTTTTTTTATCACGGATAATATTACTTTATCATAGTTACACCAAATATATATATATATTTTGAAAATTTTTATT
This sequence comes from Marsdenia floribunda, assembly GCA_035583425.1. Classification (NCBI taxonomy): domain Eukaryota; kingdom Viridiplantae; phylum Streptophyta; class Magnoliopsida; order Gentianales; family Apocynaceae; genus Marsdenia; species Marsdenia floribunda. The sequence goes on along the minus strand of JAXGGT010000094.1, from coordinate 3,158,258 downwards.
CATTTTCTCTTTTAACGTATCTCAAATTTATGATTCTTTATATTATATATGATATTATTATCGATTGAATTCTTAACTTATTTTATTTAAATTAACCATTCATATTGTAATATATATATATATATATATATATATATTGTGATAAAATAAATTTATTTATAATTAATAGATATAGAGAAAATTTGTTCATTTAGTCTCTAAAGTTGTGATTTTTTACCAATTAGGTCCTTATCTATTTTTTCTACCTCTTAAGTCCTCATAGTTTTTACAGGCCATCAATTAGGTCCTTTTGACCAATAATTCAGGCCATAATTGTTGCCTAGATCTGAGCATATGTATTGTATAAGACACTTACACAATAATTTTAAGAAGACTAACAGTGGGGATGCTTTGAAAGAAATGTTTATGAGCTGAATTATTAGTCGAAATGACCAAATTGGTTGCTCGTAAAAACTATGAGGATCTCATAGGTAGAAAAAAAAAGATAAGGACTTAACATGTAAAAACACAATACTTCATGGATTAAATGGGCGAATTTTCCATAGATTTAAAAAAGAAAAAAAATTACTCCTACAACAAAACTTAATGAATGCTGTATTTGAATTATATTTAGTTTGAATATATAATAATAATAAAATAGTGAAGAAAACAGCTACCAAAAAAAAAAAAAAAAAAAAAGTGAAGAAATCCAAGGTATCCGAGGAAGCCGATGAGTATTGGAAAGAGAAACACTGACAGATTCGTCGTCTATAGACTCTATACCCTATATGCTTATGATTTGTAGCTCTCTTCTCAGATTTCACTGACGTGTGGGGTTTGCTTTGTTCTGCAAATTTATGAAATAAATATATTCACCTTATAAAATTTATTATTTATTTTTTAAGAAGAAAAAAAAATTACAAAAATTATATATTGAACGATAAATGTCTTCGTGCTGACGTGGATAGACAAAAGAATCTTGTCTACAGAGATAATGAGCTTGGAAGGAGACCTGAATGCGTCTTCCTCTCATCTATCCATAACAACGTTATGCGTATTCCATCTCATTAATTCGGAACATTCTATCTTTCGTTGAGGTATGAGTAAGGGTGATAATATTGAACCCGATACGAATACGATACGAGTAATCGACCTGTCTAAGTTTAATGTGTTCGAGTTGTAAACGGGTTGAACCCGCTCAACCGTTTAAATAATAATTAAATTTTAATTTTAATTATTATTTTTATTTTTAATTATATATTTTAATTTATTATTAAATTATTTAATAATTTTTATTATTTTTAATTTTAATATTTTTATATGAATAAATTACATAATATTAGTATTTTTATAAATTAAAATAGGTAAATAATCGGGTTAGCATTTAATCGTGTTAGTGGGTTAATGAGTTTCGAATTATATACATGTCATAATTGGGTTGGCGAGTTGATATCGTGTAATCGTGTTGCCAGGTTAATGAGTTTTGAATTATATACGTGTAATAATGAGATTGACACAATTAGTGTCGTATTCAAGTTACCCGAATAAAATACAAGGTGTTTGAAGACGTTAAATTAATAAAAAACATGTTATTCCTTTGTCACAATCAAACTTCAAAAGCAACCACTCTTAAGTGCATCTTCCTAGCGAACAAGTGTCACTTGTCCATCAAAGAGCAAATCAAACTCTGTTACACGGGAATAAAGACCCTTACATCTAAAAAGGAAAGAAGGTTTGCTTATCAAGAATATAAATATAGAGAGAAAGGACATATCCAAGTACGTATATTATTCATTATATTCTCTAAACTCTTTCTCTCTCTAAAAGATATCTTGCATACTTTAAATATTTTTTACGTGTAACGGTTGAATCTTTTAAACTTATTCTGATCATCTTGTCTAACTTGATCGTCGAAAATTTTACCAGAGGTCTCTTTCCGTGTAGATCTTTTGCAAGTGTCTTTGGAGCGCGGGTGAACATCCTTAAACATATATATTTGGATACTAAATCTGATTAGAAAATCTTGTCTCGATCGATATATGTATATATAGTTTCAAAATTTCAAGTCAAAATAACAAGAGAGTATTCATTAGGCTTATTTAATGTTGTTTTTTTTTTTTTTTTTTGTGGTAATTTTGTATTTTTATTCATTAATTTGAAAGAAAAATTTTTAAAATTACAATAAAAAGATTGAAATTCTGTATAAATTCTGGCTTTAAGTTAAACTTATAAAATTTTACTGGATAAATCAAGTAAATATATTTTAGTGACAAAAATCAATCTAGTATGATCATAAAGTCATTCTAAAGTAAATTGAACTTAAAATCTCCCACTTGATAAATAAAATGAATATATAAAGACAAAAAAAAATCATGTCAACTATATTATCACTTTATTCTTAAACTTATATGATGTTCTTTCTAGCATGACTTAAAATACTTCTAATTTTTTTGTCACAAAAGAAAATTATTATCATTATTTATCAATTTAAAAATTAAGATAATATTTATTAATATTTTAAATAGCTATAAAAATAAAATAACAATTTTTAAAAAATAAAATAAAATAATAAAAATTGAGGTCAAAATTTGTTTTATCACAACCAAAAAAAGACAAGATATAAGTAATATGTATACATACACATACATGATATTGCAAAGATACAAACTTTGAATGATTCAAATTTTGAATGAATATTGTGAGAAGTTAAGAATTTGATTCTTATAGTTATATCACTACCAATAATAATAATAATTAAATTAAATTAAAATTATTAAAATATATATTAAGTTATTTTAAAATTACAAATTTTGAAAATTTTGTATTACTTTGCTTTATAAGTAAAAATATATTTAAAAATAAATATTTAGATAATTAAAAATAATTTATAAATTAAATAATAAATTCAATTTTATTTATATATAAAATTGATTTTGAAACTATTGAAATGATTAAAGTTAAATATTTATATCAAGTGCATCAAAATAAAAAATATTTTAATATATACTTTATCGAAACGTTTAATAGCGTCTTATTGAATAATTCCACAAATGTAATTCAAATTGAATTTGAATTAATTAAAATTGTAAAAATAATCAAAATTAAATATAATATTAATTGAAATAGTCACCACGTAAAAAAAAAAAAAAAAAAAAAAAAAAATCTAAACTCTAATAATTTCAAGAGAATTGAGAATATGTGTACTAACGCGTGGGGATTGCTTTGCTCTTCACCTTTGTTTGTATTCCAAAGTGCTATACTTTACTTTTTCCTTTTGAAACTTCTTCGTGTTTCGGCAAAGGCGATTCTTCTTGCTTGTGTTTCCTTGAAAAGTCCAACATCGATCTCGATAACCCAAAATAAGAAATCTTATATATATAGGTAGATGAGTTTGATTTGGCCCCTTTCTTGTTTTTTATTTTCTCTCTCATCCTAATGACAATGGAGTTTGAAATCGTGTGTCTATGGATTAAATTAATCTGAACTTCCCTCAATCCATATATGGTGTTTAAGTTGTTTGTATAATCCTCAAACCGCATCATCTTCCACGTTTTCCTTTTCAAATTGGTTCACAAAGGTAAAAAATACACAAATTTCATTTGAAACACTGCAAGAATCTTGGGACTCAAGTGGAAAATTAATTAAAGATTTTTATTGTTTGTTTTGTGTTACATAATCTTGCAAACAAGACACAGAAAATCTCTGTTGAGTACACACCATCAGTAAGTAGACAAAGCAGCTGAAAAAAAAAAAAAACACACACACACAGTCAACAACGACAACAACAGATAAACAGATCAGAATAGATTACCAAGACCCATGTTCTACTGCTGCCTAAAAATCTACAAGATAACATACATCCCCTCACTCTCTCTTCCCATTATTATTATTATTATTTTTTGCTGCCAATGGTCAACGCAACTTCCCATGCATGGATAATGGTGTGGGGGGACGGGGTCATTTGCTCTTTAGTGACAGAAGATGACCTTCAGCTCACGTGGAGCAGAGCACTCATGCATGAGAGAAGGGGTATCATGGGCGTACGTGAAAGTAGCTGGACACGCGTGCTTGAAGAACTCCGAGTAGCTCGATGCCTTACACGTCTGTGGGTTGTTGTAATGGTTTCTGCAGCAGAGCTCGTCGGTGCCGAAGGCATGGCACCCGCTCTTGCAACCCATCACCCGGTTCCCGCCGTGTGCGCCACAGTACTGCAGGTGAGGAGGGCAAGTGGCGAGCAGGTCAGCCTTGCAGCCAACCACGGGGCAGTTCCCTCTGCCTTCGTGTGGGGTAACGGTCATGGGAAGATTGAATCCGTCCACCAAGCTCACGCCGTAGGACGAGAAGTCAGCGTGTCCGTGGTGGAGGTCAAGCTGGACTATGGTGGCAGGTATGGCGCCGCCACTACCGCCGCACTCCAACCGGCCACCGCAGTCGCCGGTTGCGCAGCTGAAGCTGTGGCCGTTGTGTATACAGCCCGTACGGGCCCAGATGCGGCCGGACCATTTGGCGGTGGGAGCTGGAAAGGAGCGGTGAGTAAGGGTCTGGAGAGGGAAACCGCCGCGTTCGAGGACGGGGTGGCCGGCGTTAGGCTGGATGGCGGGCCAAACAGTAAAAGGACAGTTGTTGACTAGAGTAAGAAAGAGACCGGGTTGGGTAGCTCTGGAGAGGGTAAAGAGGAGAGAGAGTGTGAGTGCAATTGCGGAGAAGGCCGAGGAAGAAGAAAAAGTAGCCATGGTTGACAGGGGAGCGGAAGAAAGTAATCTGAACTTGCTTTAGAGATGTTATATGGACATGTATATATAGGCCCGTAACACTATACTTTTGCCCATTGGTTTAAAAAAATAAAAGGCAAATTGGCATAAATAGTGTCCAAATTATAGTCATTTGGTGATATTGGTCTTTAAATTATATTAAATTGTATTGAATTGGTCTTTTTATTAAAAATTTTTATTATTCTATAGTTAATTTTTTTTTTTAAAAAAAGTGTTCAATGGCATTTTAGTTATCTCATAATAATATTATATAAAAGAAAAATATATTATTGATACAAATATATATATATATATATATATAGTCATTTGTTTTATTTTCTTTACTATATATATACATATACGTTGTTTTTTTTTGTATAATGTTATTATAAAATGACTAAGAGTGTATTTGGATTGAAGTTTTTTTGAGTTTGCTTATTTTTTTTTCAAAAAGAGTTGAGTAGATTACAAAAAACAAGGAGTAAAGTGTGACAAGTTATATTTTATTAGTATAATGATGATATTTTCATTGAATTGATATATATTTAGGTTGTTTTTGGACTGGGATTTTTTTTCAAAATTTCACTCAAACTCAAAAAAATAGTTGTACTTGTTTGGACACCAATATGACATGTTACTGTTCATGTCTGGTGAGACGACAAAAAATAAATAAAAAATTCACTCACTTACTATAAAATATTCAATATATACATATAAATATATATAATTTAAATAAAATATCATCATTATACTAATAAAATATATTATTTTTGTCTTCAACTTACTAGACAACATCTTACATTGACACACCTTACTCCTCGTTATTCGCAATCAATTCAATTCTTTTTTAAAAAAATAAGTTTTTTCAAAAAAAGTTCAAATCCAAAAACATCCTTATATTTTTTATTAAGTGTAATAAATTTTTTATTAATTTTTTTGCCAAGTGGACAAACATGAATAATATTATGTTATGTGGTGTCTAAACAAGTACAACTCATTTTTTTTTTTTTTTGAGTTTGAGTGAAAAACTGAAAAAAAAACTCCAATCCAAATACACCCTAAAATTTCCATTGACAATTTTTTTTTTTTTACGGTAAGATAACAGAAATTTTTAGCGGAATGATCAATTCAACACAATTTAACATAATTTAAGGACCAATGTCACAAAAAAAATTATTTCAGAGATCAATATCACCAAATGACCATAGTTTAGAGACTATTTATGCCAATTTACCAAAATAAAAAAAAAAAAAAAAAAAACCAAAATCTCTATTTAAAGCTCGATTAATTAATAAAGAATTTATATAAATATTGACTCAAACTTATAATTTCTCGTATCATAAATGAAATTATTACTCACCTATAGATTTTTTTTTAAAAAAAAATGTCTAATTTAGGCTGTATTTGGATTTTAATTATATTGGAGTTAAGTGAAAAAATTTTGTCTTCAATACCCAACATATTTGGAGAAGATTTTTTTCTAATTAAAATTTGTCTCCTCAAAAACACACCTATAAAATTTATGAACTTTACTTTATTTAAAAAGTATTTATTAAGATAATTACCCTTACACACATTTCTCAAAAATATAATCATTATACTTATAAAACCTATATATTTAATTCCATTTTTTAACCTAAAATTCATTTAAAAAAATTACAAATAATAGTTATTTTTAATGAAAATTTATTTCAAATAAATCATTTTTTTTTTTTAAATATAATGGAAATCCAAATAAAGTTATATGAAAGAGCATAAATATTGTAAAAAAAATCGTACGACTGTTTTGGGTATCAACCAATGGGTTCCTTTCTGAAAATAGTGGGTAGTGCTTCCAGGGCTTTTATTACTGTGGGGATGAGGTTGACATTTCCATCCTCTTCAACAAATAAGGGATGTGAGTAGCAACTTTTACTACTAACGTCATATCTATTACACAATTTATGAGTAAACATTTCTTCAAGGGTAGATCTGTCAATATATGTGCACACACACATATATATATATATATACATATAAATATCTCTACCATAACCAAACCGATGTAAGAATGCATTATTAAAATCCCTACCAACAATTTTTGATCCGCAAACTCCAAGATTTTGACAGCCCACATTGAAGAAGTTCTACAATTATGCTTTAACACCCCCACCCATCCAAACAAAAAAAAAAACACCCCCACCCCCACCCCCGGCACCCCGCACCCCCTTCCCGTCAAAAAAAAAAAAAAAAATGAAATCAATGAAATCAATTTGAATGGCTACAATAAATTTGACCAAAAATGTTATTTTAACTTGTTTTTACTAAAAGACAAATTGGCATAAAGAGTCTTCAAAATTATGATTATTTGGTGATATTAATTTTTAAATTATATTAAATTGTGTGACGTTGGTTCTTTTAATTTTTTTTTTGTTGAGTTATTATTTAAGTTAAAAAAAAAAAAAATTTGCTCAAAGATATTTTGATCTTTTACTTGAAAAAAGAAAAAAATAAAAAAAAAAAGAAAGAAAACAGTCGTGCAATTACATTAGCAAGTCGAAGGAATTGAACCCCGGAAGGCGCAACTCACAGTAAGAGGTCCTCGAAGGTTTGGATTTTGTTGCCGCTGCCGGACATTCTTTCTTTCTTTATCCAAGACGGTGAAGAAGAAGAAGAAGAATAAAGAGGTGACTCACTGAGTTAAGGTTTTTTTTCTTTTTATTTTTTATTTTTAATTTTTCAAGTAAAAATAACAAAATGTTCTTGAACAATTTTTTTTTTTTTTAAAAAAAACTTAAACAGCAATTTAACATAAACATTTAACCAAAAAGACCAATGTCACACAATTCAATATAGTTTAGAGACCAATGTCACAAAAAATTAATTCAGGGAGTCACACAATTTAACATAGTTCAAGAATTAATATCACAAAAAAAATTAATTCAGGGACCAATGTCACAAAATAACCATAATTTAGAGACTATTTATGCCAATTTACCTTTACTAAAATTTAAATATATATATAATAAATAATGTCTAAATACATTCGTAGTCTTTATAATGCTATATAAAAAAGTAATACATCTCTCAGAATTTGTTGATTAAAAAGACTATATTTTTCCACCAAAAAAAAAAAAAAAAATTATATTTTAATTGAAATCTCGAATTTGATATTAATTTAAATTAGATTTTTTTTTTGAGATATTTTCTCCTTTAGCTATTTTAAATTTATAAATTCTCAATTATAAATAATATTACTATTAATTGAGTTATATATATATATATATATATATATTTAGAAATGAGTTATACCTCCTTAACTAATTTTTATCTCATTGTACTATTTTTTTTCTTAACAAACACATAAATTCATACATCTCATTATCATTAGAAAAGGGGGAAAAAAGAAAAAAAAAGAAAAAAGAAAAAGAGAGAGGGATAAATATGTTGAGCAACAAAATCAATAAAAGAGATTAGAGAAGGTCCCGCATCTTTTTGAAAGGGAACGAATATTTACTAAAATATTCTCTCATGAACATACGTTTGGTGATCATTTCATGCATCGAAAGTTGCCCCCCCCAAAAAAAAAAAAAAAAAAACCTTAAAAAAAAAGGGTTAAATGAAAAAGGGAAAAAAAAAAAAAGTTGAGTGAACAACAAAAAGATGAAAGGAACAAAAATTATGTCCAAGAAATGCTAAGACAAACTCTCCAAGTTCTTCTTTTTAAACAAAATGAAACATGTGTTAATGTGTCAGTGATGCTTTCCAACACCATTATCATAAAAGAGAGGAAAAAAATATAAAAAAAAGCCCATCTTTAGAAAATCTTGTGGTCTATATTTTTTTTAGTACACGAAGTGTCTTGAATGAATCTCAATTATGAACTATACTTTAAATTATGTTCACATTCAAACTAATCTCCGCTCGAGTTGGATAGGTCCCTTGCAGGAGATAAGCTCTAATCTTGAATTTTTAAATGGCTGCATACGTGAGTGCAATTTCGATCTCGTGACCTCACTTAAGCTAAAAGAGTACCTTATCAACTCACCTCCACTTTGTAGTCTATTTTTGTTATAATACTGTATATATATATATACTTTTTTTGAAAAAAAATTCACCATTGTTTTTAGATTTTTACATAATATATTACAAATAATATTTAAAGATACTTAATTAATAAACGATCTTAATTATAATATAAATCATAAGTTGAAATCATAATCAACACTGAAAAAAAAAGGAAATTTAATAAAAATGCCATACATATATAATTTTCCTAAGATTTCTTAAAAATTAAAAAAAAAAAAAAAACATATAGAGAATATTATAATTTCAAAAAAAAATATATAGAGAGAATATTATAAAAAGTTAAAATTGAAAATTTATTTATGTTTTTACTCAGACCGTTACTATTATCATTAAGAAAAATAAAATGGTGACTTTTTTTAAAAAAAAAAAAAAAAAAAAAAAAATAAATTTACTTTTAAATAAAAATTTTAATTTGAAGGCGTAAGTTTCTAGAGGATAAGAAGAATAGTAGGCAGAAAGAAAGAAAGACGTGTGTTTTTACTTTTTAAATTTTTTCACGGTGAATATGCGGCCAAGTTTGGTCCTCTGGTTAGGCATCTTTTGCAATCCCTCGCTACTTTTCTCTCTCCCCCGTGATTTGTGAGCACAAATAAAATTCAGACTATAAAAGCAAAAACCAATTATATCTTTAAAACAATACTAATCTCTGGAAAGACATTGGATAACCCT
>JAXGGT010000094.1:3100058-3114042 GCA_035583425.1 Marsdenia floribunda | reverse complement strand
GTTTAGGGACAAATTTATAATTTAACTTAATTTCACCAGTCCAAATCCGTCTTGGTCATGAGTGAGGTGACTATGGTTTTAAAAACGAGAGCCCGTTTTTAACTGAAATCCATATTGGGCTGAAATCCAGTAAGAAATTCGTTTTCTTTGTCAAGAAGCTCCAAAAGCCCAGTTTCTCATTGAGAACGTTAGCAGAGAGAGAGAGAGAGAGACAGGCATCGTAGTTGAACTCTCGTGTTAATGCCAGTGTCTCATAAACCCTAAAAGTCCTCCATTTCTCCAGTGAATAACTATTTTGTTAAACCCCACGAATCCCAATCTCTGCAGAAATGTGTGCTGAATTTTTTCAATATATATGGAAGCAATGACTGAATCTGCTTTTTCACATGTTTCATTGCTCAAGCCATGCTATTTCTTGCCCGTGGTCTATTGGGCAGCTTCAAATTGATCAGAAAATCTCACTGTGTAAGCACCTTTCAATTCTACAATCCACAACCTTCATGTGCTTTTTCACATGAGTTCTTGAATTGGGTTACCAACTTTTACTTATTTTTTCGGTGCCCATTTGCCACTGATTCCAGTTTTAACAGTTTAGATGAATCTTTCAATGAGGAATCACTTAAGAAAATAGTAAGGGAAGGTAGATGGGAAGATAGGGGAATTGTGAGTTTGCTTAGTTCTGCTTTAGCTCCTCTTTGGGTGTCCAAAATCTTGGTTGAACTCAAACAAGAACCTGAATTAGCTTTAAAGTTATTCTATTGGGCAAAGACACGTGATGGGTTTTCTCATACTTCTGAAAATTATTGTGTTATTGCTCACATTTTGTTCTGTTCAAAGATGTATATTGAGGCCCATAATATTCTTAAAGAATTAGTTACCATGAAAGGTGTCGGGGTGTCTCCCTGTGCTGATATAGTTGATGTCTTATGGTCTACGAGAAATGTTTGCACACCAGGATATGGAGTCTTTGATGCTCTCTTTAGTGTTTTAGTTGACCTGGGATATCTTGAAGAGGCAGGTCAGTGCTTCTTAAAGATGAGAAATTTTAGATTCCTTCCCAAACTACGTTCTTGTAATTATCTTCTGCAGAGGCTTTCAAAGGTTGGCAATCGGGTCCTGGCAGAGAAGTTTCTTAACGATATGATTGGAGCCGGAGTTAGTTTATCTGTGTATACATGTAACATTATGATTGATATTTTTTGTAAAGAAGGGGACTTGAAATCTGCAAACAACTTCTTTTTGAGGATGAAGGAGATGGGTGTCACTCCGGATGTTATTACTTACAATACTCTAATGGATGGACATGGTAAATCTGGGGAATTGGATGAAATGTTTTGTATATACAAAGAAATGAGGGAGGCAGAGTGTTTTCCCGATGTAATAACATATAATATTTTGATTAATTGCTTTTGTAAATATGATAAATTACTACTAGCATTTGAATTTTACCGAGATATGAGGGAAACTGGTTTGAAGCCTAATGTTGTGACTTACAGCACATTCATTGATGCTTTTTGCAAAGAAGGTATGATTCAGCAGGCTATCAAATTTTTCTTGGACATGAGAAGAGTGGGTATCATTCCAAATGAATTTACATATAGTTCTCTTATTGATGCAAACTGCAAAGCTGGTAGACTAGATAATGCTATAAAACTAGTTAAAGAGATGCTGGATGCCAGAGTCAAATTGAGCATTGTAACCTATACTGCATTAATAGATGGCCTCTGTCAGGAAGGGAGGATGAAGGAAGCAGAAGAAGTTTTATGTGCAATGCAGAAAGACGAGGTAATACCTAATGAGAAGACCTATACTGCTCTTATTCATGGGTATATTAAGGCTAAAAGAGTAGATGATGCAATGAAGGTTCAATGTCAAATGAAGGAAAGAAAAATTGAACCAGACTTGTTACTCTATGGAACTATCATCTGGGGCCTATGCAATGAAGGAAAGTTGGAAGAAGCAAAGATTCTAGTTGATGAAATGAAGGAAGTGGGTCTGACAATGAATCATGTAATATACTCAACACTTGTTGATGCACATTTTAAAGCAGGGAAATATATGGATGCGCGAAATCTACAGGATGAGATGCAGGATATGGGAATTGTGCCTACAACTGTGAACTATTGTATGGTCATTGATGGTTTATGCAAATCAGGGTTTGTCCAGGAGGCTTTTGATTATTTCAATAGAATGCATCAAGCTGGCCTGCAGCCTAATATTTTTGTTTATACTGCTCTAATTAATGGCCTTTGTAAACTTGAACGCTTGGATGCTGCTAAAAGGTTGTTTGACGAAATGGTTGGAAATGGTATAATGCCAGATGAAACTGCTTATACATCTCTAATTGATGGACATTTAAAAATAGGCAATGTTGATGTTGCACTAGATTTGCAGAAGAGAATGCGTGAAAGTGGTCTGGAACTTGATCTTCATGCTTACACTTCTTTAATTTCTGGCCTCTCCAAATGTGGTCAAGTACAACAAGCAAGGATTTTTCTTGATGAGATGATTCTAAAGGGCATTAATCCTGATGAAATACTTCTTATTTGCCTGATAAGAAAATATCGTGAGCATGGGTACCTGGATGAGGTTCTTGAATTACAAAATGAGATGATGAAAAGGGGTCTTCTTTCTCTGAGAGGTGAATATGCTGCTGAAATACAGTCTAAACTGGTTACATAGCATAAACTTTTGGAGTCTATCCTGGATCTGGTTCAAGAGTAAGAAATCAACCTCATGAAGATGCCTTGCTGTTTTGTGTTAAACTTTAATCATCTCCTATACTAAGGTAGGTACACTTGTATCCTTCCATAATTTTCTAACCTTTGAACTGGTTACATTTTTAAGCTTCTTGTTCCCTTTGTCACGGCTTGCAGCTGAGGGTTCTCCTAAATGAATATTAATTTAATTTGGTGCTTTGTGGCAGCAGGCATGCCCCTTGAGAAATAAAAGGCTAGTCCTGGAAATGTTTCTCTAGGGGAACAACCATTTAATAGCCTCTATTCTCAATCAGTGGTTAATTTCAATCCTTACGTTGGTTGTGAAGTTTATGGAGTAGAGGGTCAGGAGAGAGGCTATACATGATAAATTCATTCTACTGATTGAAACAACTCCAACTAAATTCTTAATAACAGAAGCATTCACTCCTTAATTAAAAATTACAGCAGGACTTGGAATTATTTGGAGGCTTTAGTTTTGTTTACAAGATCTTTCCTGGTATGACAGGGTGGGGATAAGGAGGTCGGGTTGGTGATGACAGGGGAGGGTGCTGTGGGGAAATGGGGAGGTTTAGGGCATGGGATTTCTTGGAGCTGAACTGCTGCCAACTTATGAGCATTCAGATGCCAAAAGGCACAAGAAGGTGTTCAGGTGATGCTATTGTATTTGACTTCTTCAATTGTGGCATAAGATAATGATCATGTGTTTTCACTTGTCTTTGGTGTTTGATGTTTCTAGAAACCTTTTCTTTTTTTCATATTCATTAGGTGAATTCATTAATTGGTCAATTACAGATCCAGAAGTATACTAAATATCTCATAGCTAGGTTATAAGTCGTAATAACCAATGTTCAATACATGGAGTGATTTAAAATTGGAAAGAAAAGGATGTTTTGTTTGACAAGATTCAGACATCTTTGCTCTTGACCTTTTACAACATTTCTTGTGGTTATGTTTTAATCCTGTAGAGTTTCTTGAATCCAATTGGTAACCATTTTGATAATTTTGCCCTTCAGGGATGGGATCTAAACTCGAATACTCGCTAAAATGGATTTCAAACTCATTTATTGTGAATCAATAGTGATTTTGGATATACTCTGAAACTGGGGCCAACAAAGTAGTTAGGAAACATTGTTCTGGATGGTTGCTTCGACCATTCAGCAGACCAGATGATTCATCTATAGAATCCTCCAAGAAAACAATGCTCCTGCAAGAAATGTTTCACAGATAACTGGTTTGTGTTCATTCTTTCAGCAGTATCCTTTAACGCTTTCTATTATATTTCTTTGTTTCCATCATTCCAGTATTTATTTTGAATCTGTATTATGAGCCATTTTACATTGGCCAAAAATTTTACCATTCATTAGCCCACATCAAATCTCCTTGTATTAACCGCAGGATTCCATTGCAGTGTTCTGTTTTCTCCAAATCTGTGATTGAAATTTGTACAAATAGCACAGGAGCTAGGCAGTCTAGTCTTCATTCTATGCATTATGAGCCAAAATTTTTGCAATTTTTTTTTTTCCCCTCTTTTAATTGGTTTTTGTACTATGTCAAATCATCATTGCAGCTTGTATTTTTCGTATGAAGTTCATTCTTATATTTTTGTTGCTTTACAAGAATTTGCTATAATAGTAAGTACCATAAGTTCCCATAATGTTACAAGTGCATCTAATCGAAGCCTGGGAAAAAAATTGTAGGTAAAAGTGCTTCACCAGATTGTGTGCACACCAAAGGAAGTCTACATACGGTGAGAAAAAATTAGAGTGCATTGAGCCATGAAAGGTAGTAGGAATTCTGATACAAATTTGTGATTCTGAATCCAGTCTCCTTTTGTTGGATTGAGAGATTATACATGACGGCTACTAGCATCTCCGAGATAGTCAGGAATACCAAGAGAATTCGACCTTGAAAGAACTTGACAATGGACGCCCCTCAATAGGTCTTTGTGGCCTTGAACATGGCCAGATATGACTCCATAACTCCAGGCTCTTGAGAACTTATGATGGACCTGATGACAAAATAGATGTGGAAGTAGTGTTATTGAACGGCCAGGTGAATTAATGCAGAATCAGATTATGTAGCAAAGATGCAGGTTAGGTAGGCATCCAGGTGGTCGATGTCATATGAACTTGCTACAATAATATAATGAGAATATGATGAAGTATGGGTATTTTCTTTAATCTTTTTGCCCTTGATAAGAAATTTTCTAATGGTCTAATTTTACTGGTTAAGTATTGCCTTTGAGCCATCAGACTTTGGAATTTTGCAGAAATATGCAGAAATTGCATTTAATTTATTGAAATACTTGAATACAGAAATATAATTGATCTTATTACAAAACAATGATATCCTTAATCCTCTTCTGAAGGAATTCCAAAGGCTGTGGGATATGCCTCAATTTGGTCTGGAGCAGTCGCGTCTAATCTCCCCACGATTTCCAGTCAAGACACCGACACGGCCAAGTTTCCTCATGGCAGTGATAAAGGCTTGTTGGAAAGCAGCAGGGTTGGATGCAAACAAGTTCACGGTGGCCTTGGAACGATTATCGGTGAACAGAGTTTGATCAGAGGTGAACAACCCTTTTCCTTGCTGAAGACTCTTGTAGTAATCATTGTCGAAAGTGTTTGGAGTTGTCGGGTCCATGTTAATGGCGATTCTGGGATCAACTCTCAGAGGACACATTTGTCTGAGTTGAAAAGCATATCTTAAGTTCAAGGAAGGGTCTATTCTGTTCCGAGGACTGAAATTGTAGATGCGTTTCGAGAATCGGCTACAGTGAGAGAACCCAATTGTGTGTGCTCCTGCATGCACATTATTAAAGAAACCCATGAATGAAATAAAATCAAGGTTATGTTATGATCATTTGCAAGAAATTCTTGACCAATATATATATATATATATGTAAATGTTGTTTATTCCGAGGGAAGAAATGATTGCAGAAAGAGCAGTAGTAGTTAGTTAGTGGGGGTATTTCTTGTTTTTATTGGATGGACAATTTCTCAAGGGAGCCATGATTATTAAGTAAGCTTGTGGGTTGTACCTGATAAAGCAACCAAATCAGTTTGGTCGAGGCCATGTTTAGCAAACAAGGCCATCAGCTTGTCAAAATTGTCATTAGGACTAGGAAGACTATGTTGTACACTGGCTTTTGTGGACACTCTTCCATCACGCCTTCCCAATTCCACTGTATAAAATGGTCCTCCTGCCTGCTCATCAAACAACCAGTTAATAACAATCATTGTCTATATTGCCAACCCACCCTATATACCCTATATAGTCATTTTAGAGTGATACATATATATATATATATATGCAGCTCTGGACGACTACTGTAGTTAAGGTTTCTAATTTTAGTTATATTACAATGAGATTCACATTACTCTTGGTTGCCCCTGATCCGATATGAAGTGTGTATTTTGAAGTTTCAATAATACTAAAAATGGTATGTGTAGCCATGATGTATTATTTCTTACCAAAGAAACAACTTCTCTGGCAGCCAAAGCTAAGATGTCTGCACATGAAACCTTGTTTGTACACCGAGGATCGGAATCTACAGCTGCTTTAGCTTTGACAACAGTGTCAAAACCATCTCCGGCAAGGGAAAGATTATCGGGATGATCTTTCTCAGCATTGTTCGTAGGTGAAATAATGGTGACAGAGGCATCACAACCCTGCAGTAATTAATCAAAGTTGACAGTTTCAGTTAATCAGAATCATTAACGCAAACTGGGGGAAAGTCAGTTATAGTTAAGATGAGAAAAAAAAAAAAGAAAAGAGACTAATAATTCTTATAATAATTACAAACCCGGACAAAGCAA
Source organism: Marsdenia floribunda (assembly GCA_035583425.1). Classification (NCBI taxonomy): domain Eukaryota; kingdom Viridiplantae; phylum Streptophyta; class Magnoliopsida; order Gentianales; family Apocynaceae; genus Marsdenia; species Marsdenia floribunda. The sequence continues at coordinate 3,107,504 of JAXGGT010000094.1, read as the reverse complement.
TCATGGAAGAAGAGTCTGAGAGTTGCAGGAGCAGTGGTGAAGGTCTGCCCGAACTTAGCTTGCACTGCATTTCTGACAAGGGTTTCCACGTTTGGGCATGTGTTTCTATAGAAGTTAGGACTCAATTGAGCATAAGCAGTAGTGGTGAGGAAGAAGAGGGAAAGAAGCAATATTATCATTCTCCTGTTATTAGCAGCCATTAATGTTGTCTTCATCTTCATCTGTGTGTCTATGTTTGTCTTGCTTGTTTAATATCAGGGTTGAACAACCTTTATATATATATATATATGTATGTATGTATACGTACGTATGTATATATGTATGCATATATTCCCCGGAACATCAATAATTCATATGTAAATGTAAACTACAGTTTGGAGGTTATATATATTATACAAAGAAAAGATTAGATTAGGCAGGCCACTTTCTTGATGATTGATCAATTCTTGCTTTAAGGGGGGATCGTGAGAGGTGACATTTCAAATTTTTGACTTCGTTGTATTCTGTAGAATATACTTGTGATTGGAAGTAACTATTTGTAAATACTGAATCAATCATAGCGTTAATTAGAATTTAATAAGATCACGAGCAGCATGGAACAAACAAACAACAGTCCAAAAATAAAATAAAAAACTCCCGATTGAGACGAGCTGGTATTTTTCATGAAGGGTTATTTCAAAGTGAGCACCTCTTATTTGACTAATCAAATAGAGTTAAAACTTATAATAACCACAGTAAATTTAATGGAATAGTACGTAGTAATAAAAAAGATCCATACATGGAAAGCATTCTTTATTATGAAAAGAATTCTCAGAAAGTCAAAATTAATATTGTAATCTTAAGGGCATTGACACAAACAATTCCTCACAAATTCATGATCATTTATTTAAAATTTTCTTTTTCTTTTAAAATATAAAAATCAACACAATTTGCTGGCTGCAGATATTAAAAATGAAGAAGTTATGAAGGGCAAATGAGCAACTACTTTTCCAATACAATAATCTATATATATATATATATATAATTAATTCCAACATTCTGATACACTATTAAAATGGTATTAATAATTGGTTTTTTTTTTTTTTTTTTTTTTTTAATAAAAGAATAACACACACACACATATATATTATTTGTTACATTAAGAAGTTAAAATGTATTTATTGATTTTTTTTCCCTTAATATCCCTATAATTAAAGTGTTATAATATATACTTATTAATTATTTTTATTGAAAAAGATAAAATTAAAATATATTTTAATTTTTTTTAATTAAAAGATACATAAATTTTTGTATTTTTTTTTTTAATATATATTATAGGTAAAAGAAAATGGAAGGAGTAGATTTTGAATTTGTTTAGACAAGAGTAATGTATTGAAACTGCTGACTTAATCGCAATTCTCTCAGCAATAATTCCTTAGGGCTCACATGTTGGACAGTTATTTTGGTGATGATGAAAAGCATCCATGTTCCCAAAATTTACCTAATCCTAATTTATCCCCTCCTCTTTATTTCTTTATTTTTTTTTATTTTTTATTTTTTTTTTTTGTGGTTTAGTACACGAGATATCTTGAATAGGTCTCAACTATGAGCAACACATTTAGATTAATCTCCATTCAAGTTCATAGATTCCTTACAGAAGGTAAGCTCCGATTCCAAATTTTTAAACAGTTATATACATGAGTACAATTTTAAACCCACCATCTTACTAATTCACTAGCACCTTGAGATTTAGTTTCTCTCTTCAACAATGTGTTTCAGAGCTATTCAAATATATTCCAAGGATATATATATATATATATATATATATATATATATATAGCTCTAATTTGATGGAACAAAAATAATAAATTTAAATATTTTTTATTTTATTTTTATTTTTATATATAATTTTTTATTAATCAATTTAGTTACTAGTTTTAATAAAATAATTTAATTTAATTGGTAACAGTCATACTTATGATTTAAGAAATCATACATTGAATATGAAATAGTCTCAAAAATTTAAAAAAAAAATAAATAAATAAATTAGTTTCTAGTGTCGATCCAACCTTAAGAAAATTTGTTCATTTTTTTTTTTCCACTATCAATGATTGATCATTACTACTATTTATTGAAAATAGAGTCATTTGGAGGAATGAAAGACGACAAGAACATGGCGTTTCCGTAGGCAGAGGGAATGCCAAATGTGCCAATACATTGTTTTAGTTCTGTAAATTCGTTACCCATAGAAAATGACCACCAGAATGTATACATACATACATATATAAATATATATATATATTAATTTGAGTAGTTGGCAATGTGACAAACCATCAATGTCCAAAGTTTTAAACCGAACACGACTTAACTAGTTATTGGATTTAATTCAACCTACTCATTATTAAAATTTTAAATTGAAATATTTAATTATATTATATCATTTCGAATTGTGACTAAATTGAGATTTAATTTTGTCATTTTGTCATTATTTTTATTTTTATTTTTAATGCATGACACTCTTATATATATAAGTATGTTTTTGAATTTAAAACTTTCATCACTTAAATCACGTGATGAGTTTCTCACCATTTTTATTCTAACTCATGCCCGTGAACTTGTAGTATGACTATGGATCTGTGGCACTCATGATCAATTACTTGGTATCATCCTCGTTATTCCAAAAGAGATATCCCAAATTGAGAAATAATATCTCAATCAGTACTTATATTCCATGACATATCTCTACACACTTATAACGTGGAATGGAATATCCATTAAGACCCAACTTGTACCCAAACCATGCAAGAGGTTGCACCAGGTCGTGTCACATATTCAGGAAACGATGGTCCACTACTTCATAGAGACGAAAAACTACTAACACTATTCTATTATAAGGGATGATTCATTTACCACTCACCTCAAAAACTTGCAAACAAGTGAGAGTCTTACAATAGCAAGTCTTGTACATCTTTACTCACTTTAATACAACTTTTCCATTTTATATCCATTGTTCTCGTTTTTCTAAAGGCTTATTTAGCACAAATATTGTATAAGAGTGTTAAATGTTGCACAGATTAAATTTCTTAGTCCGTGACACAATATTCCCGCTAATGTTCAACATATTGACCTAGCTAAATCCAGATCAATCAATAGATATCGAGACTCTAGAGGTGGCTCCCACCATACATGGTGTAGCACTTAACGACTCCGTAGTTTGTATTGGCTATCTGCTTTGATACCATATTGTAACAATTTCTGTAACATAATTATAGATTTGACAACACTTATGATCAATTATTTATCACCATTCTCACTGTACCAAAAATAATATTTCAAATTAATAATAACTATTTAAATACATACTTATAAGGCAGAACATAAGAATTTCACCTGTGCTATGGTGTCTAATTCTTTACTAATTAAAATACAATTACAATGTATATTTGATTAAAGACAAAGTCAACCCAAAACAATAGAACCATCATTAATTAAAATCACTGTAACCATGTTACATAGAAAATCTCATGTTTCAAGGCATGCCATTTTTCAATTAGGCTGACATGCCAAAGTCTAACACACCTATTTTCTATCCATCTCCGGTGAGACTCTATCTCACATATGAATCATCCTCTTCAACTCAGTCTTTAGTCCTCATTATGTATCTTCACATGAAAATTACAAAGTTAAAGGAGTTATTTCACCAAAAATAAACAAACTCCTCTAATATTTTAATATTTTTATAGCATAAATCTCATGTCAATTTCAAAGGGCATGCTCCAATTAGGCTATAACATGTCATTGCCAATCCCAGAAAATCAAATCAAACGGAACATTCTTCAACAAAATTTCGACATTTAAGATCTGCATGCATGCCTCCTCCTGCACCTCCTACCTAACTTGTTAGGTATACACGTGTCATGATATTCTGAGCCCTAGCTAGCTGCACTGCAACATCAAATATTGATGAATCATCAAAAGAACAAATTAAAACTAGATGTTTATATATATATATATATAGGAAAATTGTCCCGTTTAGTCGTTTAACTATTTTCACTAATTAACATAAGTTCATAATTTTTTTTGTTAATTCGTTAAGTCTTACATCTTTTTACAAGCAGCCTGTTAAGTTTTTTTGACAAAAAATTTAAATTTTTTGGCCAAAATTCATCACATGCCGATTTTTAAGGGCAAAATCATCCTTTTGAGTATTATAAAGCTGTGAACTTAGACTAAATGCAGGGTCTTATAAAGCTGTTTTTTTTTGTATAAAAAGGACAATTTTACAATTAGTTTAAGTTCACAACTTTATAATACTAAAGAGGACGATTTTGCCCTTAAAAAATCATCACGTGCTCGGCAGGTGATGAATTTTGGCCGGAAGGACTTAATAGGCTGCTCGTAAAAAGATGTAAGACTTAACATGTTAAAAAAAAAGATTGTGAACTTATGTTAATTAATGAAAATAGTTAGAGGACTAAACCGACTAATTTTCCTATATATATATGTACATATACTGCTCATTTTACCTGTGCCTGTGTACATTAATCAAATAATTAATGTAATATGGATCTATACATGGATCATCCTCCGTACACCACCGTAAGTTGAGTCATTTTTTTTTTTTTTTAAATTATAATCAGAGGCTTATGTATAATTCTCCTCACCAACGTACGATGCATAAACAACAGAAAGTTCTTGTCTTGCTATCCACTCTTCACCAGGCTTCAATTTGATAGGATTTTCTGCAACAGCAGGTCCTACACATATCATCTTTTGGTAATCTTCATCCCCTGAATCGGCCATTTCCGTGTCCGTTGTTTCCGAAGGATTCCACAGCACTAGTAATTAGTCATGTATGTATGAATTACAGCAGCAGTACTATAGCTTAGTGTAGTATAGTAGCACATTAATTAAGAAGAAATATGGCCATTAAAATTTCAATCTTACCAGCATCATCAAGTCCCGCTTTGCGAATAATTATAGTCCTTTTCATTTGATGGTCCATCACTAAAAAATTTTTGTCTGTATCAAGGTATATCTTGTCCACCTATTATATATATACAAATAAGAGCATGCATGCATGCATGCAGTTTCATATTTATATATATATATAGATCTATACAACATTAAATTACGTACCTCAGATTCAAATGTAACTGAGGCCTCTTGCTCGGTGTTTAGCTCTCTATGATTCAAGTTATCTAGATAATGATGAGTCTCCAATCCTTCAATACGCACTTCACTGACAAGTTAATTTTTCAGGAAAGAAAAAATTATGTGAACAACCACGACGTAAGTTATTATACATACAACATAATAGAAAAGGCAATCAGAAGTAACATAGGTACGTTACCACACCTGATATCTGAAACTTTTATACAGTTCAGAAATGCAAATGTAAACGTGAAAGATTTTCCATCATTGTTCATGTTCTTAATGCGAGGAATCATCAACAGATCTCCAGAAGGTGACAAACTAACTTTCAAGCGGAACTCAAACCTGTTAAAAAAAAAAAAAAAAAAAACACAAGTATGGATCGATACAAAAAATTAGAAAGTAATGGAATGAATGAATAAAATCTTGCGCTATATATACACCTATTTTTCCAGACATTGACATCTAATTCACTAGGCCTCAAAATCAAGTCAACAGAAATCCCATCAGAGGTGAACGTTTCAAGAGGAGGAGGGTTCTCTTCGATACTCCAAAGCCTGTTTCTTCCAAATGATCCGTCTGGCGCTCCTAGAGGGCCAATATCTGAAAACTGCAAAAACCAATTAAGCATCTCCTACCTCTACCTGCTTAGAATACCATAATCCTATCATTAAAAAAGAAAATAGAAGAAGAATCCAGCTCACAGACATGACATATGTACATTCAATATTGTGTGCATATACACACACCTGAGGGAAACAAATAGGAATGCCTCCAGAAATTGAAGCTTGAGGTTCGGCAGTGACCTGCAAATTAAGGTATTATTTAAGGATTAATTATATATATTGGTGTGAATATCATCATATTCATGTCATAAAAACTTATACATTCAAGAAAATGCAGATCCATTATTATAATAAGCAGAAAGTTAACAGGAAATGCATGCATGGAGATTATAGTTGAGGGTGGAGGCAGTTCAATTACAAAAGAAATTTTACTTTGATAAAGAGCAACTCCTGTCCCTCGTTATGCTTCCATGATGTCACCTGACCACCATACAAGTACACCTATATATATATATATAAAGAATTGAACCACAGATTTCATTAAGAAAGAAACAAACCAAATTCAAATATTTAATAATGAATCACGCAGGAAGGGAGGAACCATTGGCACTTGCTGTGTTTACAAAGAATAAGGGAAATTAAAAAAAAAAACAGAAGAAGAAGAGAAAATGACGATGGTAATAACCTCAGCGGAGCTGCCATGGTTAACTTCATTGAGGACGACTTTGTCGAGGCCATGGATGCCCTTAACCACCTCAAATGGCATGATATCAACCAAAGTAGCCATTCTCTAATACTGGGAAAAATCCGTTCAATTCATATATGCATATGATCAATCGGGATATGGGATCGAAGAACCAACCAACCACATATTAAAAAAAAAAAAAAAAAGAAAAAAAGAAAGAAAAGAAAAAGAAAAAGGAAAAAATGCAACACCTAGCTATATATATATAGCTAGCTTTGGTTTTGACCAAGTATTTAGTTTGTTTTTGTTAAGGTTTTATTTTAATTTGAATAAGTCCAAAAAACCCGATTAATTATAGATTAGTTTTCAAAAGTTTAATTCCTATTTTTGTTGTAGTGTACATAAACCTTTGGACCAAACAATTTATTTAACTTACGACACCACGTTATTATATTAATTTATGGAATGTGTAACATATATCTATCTCCTCTACACATTTAGGTTAGTGATACATATATATTACATTTTAAATTTTTTTTACATTTAACATAAGTTAAATTCATTATCTCTAACTAATTATCTCTTAAATTATAAATGAGATATTACTTTCAATTGAATTACCTCGATATATATATATATATATATATAGATAAAAATAGGGGGTTTTTGCCAAGTTTAACCTTGTTTTTAACATTCACTCCGTGAATAACCCAGTTTCAAAACCATGGAATTTTCTAGACTAAACGCACATGTTGTGTGCGTTATTGAACAGTGTAACGCACCCCCGGTGTGCGTTTTCTATAAATATAAAATTAGAAAAAAAAATGCCACGTGGACATAATAAAGCACATGTGGCATGCGTTATTGCCCAGTCAGCATCCAGTCACCCAGTAAACGCATGCCACGTGTGCGTTATACAGCCGGTCGCCACATCAGCTTAGAAACGCACACATGGTGTGCGTTATCTACCAAAATTTATTTTTTATTTTTTTGTTTTTTCAATCTCTATTCTCTCTCTTCTTAACTAACTAAAAATAAGATAGAGATATGATATACTTAATC
>JAXGGT010000094.1:3072662-3099958 GCA_035583425.1 Marsdenia floribunda | reverse complement strand
ATATATTTAAAATATTTAAAAATTAAATTTAAGTAAATAATTTTTTAATTATAAAATCAGAGTAAAGAAATAGAAATTAAAAGTAAATAATAGTTTTGATACATGAAGTAGAAAAAAAAAATCAATAATATTTTAAAATAAATTTTGAGTAAAATATAACTAATTATAAAATAGAAATAAAAAAATAAAAAATAAAAATATGCCATTGAAAAAATTTGCAAAAATATTTTAAATTCATAATTTTTTTTTTATAACATAAAGTAAAAAAATGGTAAAAAAAAAAAAAGGGTTTTAAAATGAATGAAAGTATAATTTAAGTAAATATTTTTTAAATTGTAAAATAAAAAATAAAAAAAAGATGTAAATAAAAGTAGTAATGAGAAAATTAATTTTGTTTTTGTTGAAAATGTTTGATAGTGTAATTTAAGTAAAAATAATAATTATAAATAGTTTTTTAAAAAAGTCATTGAAAATATTTGAAAGAAATAATTTTAAATTATATAGATTGTTTAAAATGAAATAAAATAATAATAATATTTTTTTGGAATTATATAAAATAGAAGCAAAAGAAACAGAATAAAAATGATCATGTTTTTATGAAAAATATATTTGAAAAAATAATAATAATAAATATAAATTTAATATTTTCTCTCTCATTAAAAATAATAATAAATCATTGGTTGAATACTTGAGATGAAATTTTAAATTATATAAATTATTTTCAAAGAAAACTGCAGAAAAAAGGGGAAAAAATAAAAGAAAAATAAAAAAAGCAACACCAAAGAGAACGTAAGAAGAAGGACTGATTTATTATGATTCCAAGATTTATTGAAAATTTTTGATACACAGAATATACGAATCAAAGAAACCAAAATGAATCAAAGAAAACAGAAAGAATCTATAAAAACCAAAACCAACAACAAAAATAAATAATAATTAGATATCCAAGATGATAAAGATCGAAGGAAGAACAGTACTAACCTTGAAATGTAAGCCCATCACTGCCGCAATGCGGCCGCGGTTTGTTCAGTTACCGCCGCCGCCGGCCGCCCCAATAACAAAAACATAAAAATTTAAGAAGGAAGCAAACAGAAGTACTAACTTTGAGAATGGATGGCCCCCTCATCTTCCTCACAGGCATGTGTCAATTTTTCAATCACTGCAGAAAATTTGAGAATTAACTCAGTAAATTTCCCCTTATATCGGAGAAAAATGTATTCATCAGTATCATTAACATTAGCATTATCCCATGAATCTGTAGAAACAAACCAAACCAACATGCCCAGTTTTATTCTAACCAAAATGAATTTCCTACACAATTCGAATTCAACTATCCCAATAAAATTCAGTCCCTATAAATCCATCCATTCACCCGTTTTTTTTATTTATTTTTATTTTTATTTTTTCCCTATCAAGATTACCCATGAGAACATGAAATTCTTGGATTCTTGATTAGATATCAAGAAATCTTGGTGGAGTTTATATAATAAAAATTGGAGAAAAGAAATTAATTAAAGAAAAAAAGAGAGAGAGAGAGAGAGACAGATGGTTTAGTTAGTACTTACATGGAGCATTCACCGAAAGAGAGCGGACCAGTTCATTATCTTCTTCCGCTAGCGACGCTTCTTTCCCAGCCCAGCACGGACTTTCTCCATCGGACGGTAAAAAACAAATCTAATTTGACAGCGATGCATCTTGATTTCTTTCTTGACGCCCAATAAACATGTCTTAAACTTTTTTTTTTTTTTTTGTATACAGGTGTCATTTATTTTTTTTTTTTAAAAAAATATTAAATATTAAAGATTTTTTTTATTGGAGTTTTTTTTTTTAATTACTCATTTTTTTTCAAAATGAGGTGAGACAAGTTATTAAGTGGGGATAAAAATAATATATTTTATTAGTGTAATAATGATATTATTATATGAGTTATATATACTTATATGTATATATTAAATTTTTTATTCATTTTTTTGTCATCTGGACAGAAACATGAACAATAGCATGTTAGGTGGTGTCCAAACAAGTATAGCTCATTTTTTTCAGTTTGAGTGAAAGTTTTTTTTTAAAAAAAAAGTTCAGTTAAAAAACAGCCTAAATTAATAAAAAAAAGCACTTTGTGCTGGGACTGTCAAATACCACCTTAATTCCACATTAGTATGATATTGTTCGCTTTGAGACAATCTTGCACGATTTTTTTTTGGCACATCTCGAAAGGCCTCATACTAATAATGGGTTAGGTGAATATCTATATTCAATGATTTGTTCTTGAATTTTCAATGTGAGACTTAGGTTTAATACCTAACAGTTTAGGTGTGCATTATTATGTTAAAAATGCACATCTTGTGCGTTTAAACCAAAAATATATATGAATTTTTAAATTGGATTAATCATTGGAGTTTCTTTAATAAACAAGATCATTTTACGTAAAAACTCCCTCCTCTGCGTAGTTCTCTTAAACAAAAAAAAATTATAGAGCTGGGGTGGAAGCGAAATATCATTAAAGAAATGATCCGTTATTTTAATGTTATTCCGTACAACCTTGTACAAATCAAATAAATTAAGACAAGACATGTGAATTTATAAATATAATTCGTTAGTTTTACTGACATAAAAGAAACTTTTTTTTTTTTTTTAATATTTTGAAGCTTTTTTGCTTTTTAATTTGAATAGATATTATGATTTTTAACATCATAACTATTTTGCCAAAAAAATAAATAAATAAATAATAGATTTATTTTATATTTAATTTGTAATAGATAAAATAATTAATTCACATTATTTAGTTAATTTTAATTATAAATATTTTTGACAAAAAAATTAATATTTTAATGAATTTTAATATATCTAATAAAAATATTAATGTTTTTTAGTTAAAGTTTCTTTAGAAAAAATAAATTATGACCATCAATACTAAAATAGTTATTAAATTTTAGATAATTATATTAAATTTTATAAATAAATAAATAAATTATTATTATTATTATTTTCACCTAGAGAGAAAAAAAAAAAAAAAAATTAAATCTGATAATAAGCTAATATTCTGGAAAGTTCCATGCTATCCACTAGTAATGAACACGTGGACCATTAAGGATCATGAGAGTAGAGGAGCCTCATGAGGCTCCCATTCCACAAGTAACACACAGATACGAACCGTAAAAATCAGCAGCTTCCAAGATTGCAAAAAGATCAGCTTGATCTGTTCATCTCGATTCTCTTGAGTACCCAAAATCATGTCAGTTGCTTCATTTAAGAGTAGCTTTCTAACTAACCCTCTTACTTCAACAATTAAGCCCCAAAGATTTGTTGCAGTAAATTTAGTTAGTCATGTCTGTTGCAGTCACAGCTGCCCAGATGACCGCAAGGATTCCTCCAGGTTTCCGAATATATGTATATATATATATAAATATATGTAATAGTAAGAATTGATTCCTTCTTTCTGTAGTTATATATATTTATATATGACTAAATTCGAGTTTCTTGGATGAAATTTTCTGCAGCAAGAAAGTGGGATATCAGCTGGGGAAATTGGCAATGGTTACACTAGCAGCTGGGGTTCTCACACTGGGTTCAGTTGATCTTGCATCAGCTGCTAAGTCAGGCGGTCGAGTTGGTGGTCAAGCCTTCCGGTCATCAGCTCCCCGTTCTTCTGGTCCAAGAATCAATAATTCAAGGTAATTAATTCCATGAAATGAATTACCGGACCGGACGGAATAGTTTATGTCTATTAATTTTATGCTTCAATATTATTGATGCTTGAATATAATTTGCCTCTTCATTCCTCCATTATTTTTACATTTCTATTGTCTTCTTGCAGGACCAATGTTTACATAAATCCACCACCAGTTGCTCCTCCCCTGGTCGGTGGCTATGGATATGGGTACGGAGTGCCATTTTATGGGGGATGGGGTTGGTCGCCGTTCTCATTCTTTTCTCCAGGTCCAAGTGTAGCCATAGGAGTTGGGGGTGGATTTGATACCTTCTTCCTATTTATTGTTCTGGGTGCAGTTGCTGCTGTCATCAGAAGATTTCTTGCATCAAAACAAGAAGAGGATGACTACTAGTACACATCCAATATGTTTCAGAAAACAGTGTATCACCTAAGGAAACTATTGTTATGTATATACCAGAGTAACTTTTTGACTCTATATATAGACTTCAATTCATTACTTATAAATTCCAATTTTCTGCTAAAAAAATTCCTTTGCAACAGCTACAATTGGTTGAACATATATGCTAGTTAGGTATGCAATTCCTTGAACCAGATCAACTTCCATCAGCTTGAGTCGATTTATGATTATAGGTGAAACTTCTTTTCTTTTCTGTTCTTTTTTTTTTTTTTTTTTTGTTTTAGATCATTCAGACATTCGAAATTAATTGGAATTCACAATGTACTGCATTACATCATCTGTAGAGTCTAAAATTTGTTCAAAAGAATACCTTATATTAGAGTCTCACGTAGCACTTAAAAACAAGTATCGAATTTGGAAGGTCCGAGAGATCTTATCCAAAAAGAAGAAGAAGAAGGAAAAAAAAAAAAGTTTAGCTGAAAGAGTAACAGGGAGATCAGTTGCAGCCACTTCCATATTACATATTATTTCTATGGAACTTTCTCAGAGTTGAAATTAATAAGTTTTGAAACTTTTTGGCCTAGCGGTGGAAATTGTTCAGCTGCAGCTCATTTGCTGGACCTGGGCTTTTTCACCATAGATTGAGGATCTTGTTCCACCATTAGTGGCGTTAGTTGATCCCTTTCTTTTTTGGCTTCATTGATTTTGTCAGGAGACCTTTCTTTCAAGGTACAAAAAGGTTGACAGTCTTTGTCTGTCTCTGATACCACATATCGTGTATCAAACTAGTCTTTTGTTTCTGTACCAAAACAATTTAATCTACAGCAGAACGTGGCAACTTTTCAGTAGAAAATATTCCGCTGGTGTAGATTTAACTAGTGGTTACATCAATACCATCTTGCAGAAGGAAGAAAAGAACTAACAATGTTCTCAAAGATTTAACATGGAAGAGAGAGAGAGGGAGAGAGAATAGCAATTATTTTATCCTGAAAAAGCTGTCATTGAAATGAATACAATCCACAGACCCGTAGAGATCTTGATTAGGAAATTCTTTTCATTGCCATAGAAACTCTCTACTGCTACTACTAGTTGAAATAAAGTACAAATCTTTAAAATCTAAATTTGTGTATCTTTTTGGGAGGCTGCCTCCTGAATGACAAGGAATTTTTTCCCCATCTCAACATCTTGTAAATTGGCAGTGCAGATACAGACATGTCTGTCAAGATTAGCATTTATTTATTTAAGAAAGAAAAAACAGTATTGAAAAACAGGGCAAGGGCGGTGGCGGACTAAAAACAGGGGCTAACTGATACAAAAATAAACGTTATCAAGTAAACTGAAATTCATCGGACATTCTAATTAGTTTTCACGGTCTGCCACAACACCACCACCACCCTTGGTAATATTATATCTAAGGGTGGTCGGCCACTTTCTCAACCTTTCTCTTCTAGATATTTTTTGAGTTCTGGTCCCGTCCCTCTCTCTCATTGTAAAAGACTGTAATTGGATTCTTCAAACGGTATAATGCTGCTGGATTGTTTCAATGTCCAAACCTTTCAGCTTCACCACTGACTCAACGTGACCCTTGAGTGTGTGCAACTCCCTAAGCCTGCACAATGGCAAGGTGGGTCAGAATGTTTGTTCATTTCTACTTCTTCGCATAGTTTTAAGCTTACCCATATGCACTTAGAATTGTTAAGAATTTTGAAACTACCATTCAAGGGATCATATAGCCTTACCTAGCCATCTCAGCTCTCCTCTTTGCTTGTTCTGCTATTTCAGAGAGCTCTCTGTAGCTGCTCTTTTCTTCAAAGATGTTTGAGGTTTCCGGTGGTTGAAGCCCATGCAGAGTTCTCTGTGCAACAGCCCATTGAGCTTCTCTCTCTTCTTTGCCATAATCTTTCTTGGTTGTGAATGCAGTCTGTTCCGGGGGGAAACAATAAAATTCATCAAGTGGTTCAAAGAAAGAGGTATCAAGTAAAGGGGAAAAGAATAATAATAATAAAAAAAAAAAAAAAAAGATTCTACTTTGGAGGGATTTTCTATTTAGTGGCGCATAAATCAATATACCTTGTTCTCCAGCAAGTTCAACCAAGCCTTTCCACTCAATACGTATCGAATGAAAAACTTGATAATGTCCAGTGGCACATAAAATACGACACTGTATAGCCAAATGAGTCCAGCCCATCCCCAACCACATCCTTTAATTCTTGCAAATCCCCAGTTGGCATAAACAGCAATCAGAGTTGCTACCTGCGTTAACATGGATACAGTATTAGCAACTTATTTAGTCTGAATAATCAAGGCTGAACAAATAAACATTGAATTTACATCTGATAGTGTATCAAATCACTGGAAGGAGCCAATACAAAGATACTAGAATGCAACTATAATCTAACAGACGAATCAGATAAGAAAAGACTTAGAAGGCTGAAAGTCTTACCAGCTGAGCAATGAGGAAAGCAGTCATTAACAAAAGCCCAGGACGTTCCACAAAAGACCAACTGCGCGATCTAGTGACAAAAATCAAAGCTTGGCTAATAATACTGACTTGCAGGTATAAAGCAGCCATCATTTCATGCTCACTGTTCCTGAGAGATCTGACCCCAAATTTGTCCTATATAGTCAGGAAAAAACAAGTAAATACATCATCTTCTAAGACCACAAGGAAAGGTAAATAAACATGACATAAATCAAATAGAGAAAATATTGGTCATCACTTACAGGGAAAAAGTCGGTCTCCTTCATCACCCAGAAGAATATAACTGTCATCAATGCCAAATAGCCTCCAAGCACAACACCAGTTGCAAAAATTTCTTTAAGTTTCCAGCTATCAGGGGTGGGTGATGGCTTCACTCTGTCCTTTGAGATCGTCATAATTGTTCCTGACCGGAGCAACAAAGCATTAGTCAATAAAAGATCCACAGAAAAAAACTTCTAAAGAAAAAGGCTGACTTAAAGCTTACCATCATTCAAAATGGCAATGATCAAAACCATGAACGGGGAGAAGTCAAACTTCCAAATCAAAGCAATGAACATGAAACCAAACTGCAAAAGTGGGAGGGCAGCATAAGGAATTAATGGATATGACAATATGCTATGACTATAATCTTTGCTTTTTTTCTTTTTGGTCATGTTGACGTACTTACCACAATACGAATGGTGATGGAGACTGCATATATCTGTAAACCCGGATAAAAAGGGCGAAGTAATAAGTAGGATGTTCAACAGAAAGGTTCACAGTAAAAATAGAGAAAATAAGTGACTAACTGTGTAATTCTTCATTCTCTGGAAAATAGCTCTGCTAGTCAAAACAGCACTGATGATGACACTTAGCCCAGGCTCAGTGAGCACAATATCCGAAGCACCCCTTGCAGCATCAGTGGCATCAGCAACTGCAATTCCAATATCTGCCTTCTTTAGAGCAGGGGCATCATTGACACCATCTCCAGTCATTCCCACAATATGCTTGCTCTCCTGCAACTTCTTCACAATTTCGTATTTGTGTTCTGCATAGTATAAATAAAACCTTCAGCGTACCTTTTGGTGATTTCAAGGATTAAAAGTGTAAAGTCTGCAGCAGGAAATAAAAGTCAAAACCAAAAGAACCAACCTGGGAACACTCCAGCAAAACCATCAGCCTTCTCAATCAACTCTTCCACAGGAAGGCCAGCAATGGACTCATCCTTGTGCTGACCAAGTAGAGAAGCAGAAGGATACATATTTGTTCCCATTCCAAGTCTCCGCCCTGTCTCCTTACCAATGGCAAGTTGATCACCTATATTTCAAGGAAAATTTTAGTAAACAAACTAATAAGCAACACGCCATTTTTCTGTGAATAATTTATTTGAAGAAAATGAGTGAGTAGTACCAGTAATCATCTTCACATTTACACCAAGGTTTAGTGCCCTACGGATGGTCTCTGCACTATCGTGTCTAGGAGGATCAAATAGAGGTAATAATCCAACAAATTGCCATGGACCACCAGGACTGTCTTTTGATTTTGCAGGCACTTCCTGCAAACACAAGCAAAATCAAAAGATGCACAATACCCCCATAGCTTTTCACTTATAAGGCACTACTCGAAGTACACCAATTTCTTCATCCATGACAAACCTGTCTTGCAACAGCCAATGAACGCAATCCACGGTCTGCAAATTTATCTATGATGGAGTGAACTTTTCTCTTCATATCTTCACTTGCATTGCAGAGAGCCAAGATCTAGTGACATACAGGACCAAAAAAATGTCAGCAGCAGAAGCTTCAGTGTTTGGCTATTTATATGATGAATTGAAACTGTATGAAAATAAATTTGCACCTGTTCTGGAGCTCCTTTGCTTGTTCTATGCCAGTTGCCCTCAGAATCAATGTAAGTCAAAGCAGTCCTCTTGTCCACAGGATTGAACGGGAAGAAATGGACCTCTCTAATACCAGCTCGTGCCTATAAATGGATTCATGCTTCAACATAAGTTTTATACTTCACTTATTTCAACTAAAATCCAAAAATAACTGTAGGTCAAGAAAGAGAGAAATACCTCTTTTGGATCAGCAAGCATACCAACAATGGCAGCATCAATGGCATCCTGATTTTCTATTCTAGACGCCCTTGCAGCCAAAAGAATAACATAATCTTTATCGACTCCCTTTGCAAATACTTCAACCAAGTTCTTATCAACACTTAGTTTATTAAGAGTCAAAGTCCCTGTCTTATCACTGCAGAGGACATCCATGCCAGCCATTTCCTCAATGGCAGTCATTCTCTTTGTGATGGCTCCCTGCTGAGATAGCCTGTGAGATCCAATAGCCATTGTGACTGACAAAACAGTAGGCATAGCAATGGGAATGCCTCCAATTAAGAGAACAAGGAGATTGTCAATTCCTTTTCTGTATGGCCTGTGCTGAATGGGGTACATAACAATTATCTCAGTCAGCATTCCAATGGCAATAGAGCAAATGCAGAAGTTTCCAATGGCAGTGAGCACTTTCTGGAAATGCCCAACCTGGTTGGTGCTGTCAACAAGATGTGCTGCTTTCCCAAAGAAAGTGTGAACTCCAGTAGCTATAACAACAGCTTCAATCTCACCTTGTTTGCAAGTTGAACCAGAGAAAACTTCATCACCAGCATTCTTGGTCACAGGGAGAGATTCTCCAGTAAGGGCAGACTGGTCAACCTTCAGGGGATCTCCTTCAAGAAGACGAGCATCAGCAGGAATGATATCTCCAAGTTTGATGCTGATTATATCTCCAGGAACCAGAATGGCTGCTTCCTGCTCGCTCCAGCGACCATCTCTGAGAACCTATTCACAAGGAGTCAAAAGCCATGATCAGTGTGTTAATTTTGACACATAGAATCAGTTATTGGATTTTCAGATTCTTTGCTCAGATGAGGCGGGAAATGTATACCTTAGTTTTCGGAGCAAGACCAGCCATAAGGGCAGCAGCAGCATTTCCAGCATTGTTTTCTTCAATAAAACTAATAGTTGAGTTGATAACCAGCAAGCAAACAATACCAACAAAGTCTTGCCAATCAGGTGGGGCTCCTCCTCCATTAGCAAGTGCAATTGCCATGATAGCAGCAGCTTCCATGACCCATGAGAGTGGATTCCACATAAAACCAAGGAATTTGAGAATCTTGCTTTCCTGTGATCAGGTTAAGGATAAACAGAATCATTGGCAAAGGTCAGGAAAATAGTTGTTGAAACTAGTCTAAAAACAACAATTGCTGGACAAATAAAAATACCTTCTTCTCTTCTAATTTGTTTGGTCCAAAGATTTGGAGCCTGTTTGCTCCTTCGTCTGAAGACAAACCTTCCCTTGTACATTTTAGCTGCTCAAACACTTCCTCAATTGGGATTTTCTCCTGTAAAATCAGCAAAAACAAACATCTGTCTCAGCAACAATTCAGTGTAGCAACAACCAAACTAATGTCTTCTTTGTGCAGCAAAGAAAAATTCAACTAATATTGCCTGAAAGTACTAGTTCATGAAGCTAGCTTTTTTTCAAAGAGAAAAAAAAAATTCTTTGGCACCTTATCTCATCTGGTCATTATTTTGAAAAAATAGTTTATTCATCATCATCTTAACTTCTTTATTTCTTGAAGTTTGTTAGGTCTCCTGAATTGTTGAGGGATTCACTTCAACTGTTAAACTATTACCCAAAGTACTAATTAACCAGGGAGAATCACTCATGCCGAAACATTAATGAAAAAGGCTTTACTTATCCGGTTTAGTTAGGTAAAAAGAATAAATAAACAGCAATAATTTAATGAGTATTTATTTTAGTAGAATAATATTTTAATAATATTCACTTGTATTTATTGTATGGGGGTGGTTGTACACTGTGATGCACCACTAGCATACCTGTACTCACATGAATAATATTACAAAGTAGCACCACAGAGTCATATGCATATGTGTGTCACCCAAGTTGACTTTCCACTAAGGAGTGTGGTGGACCCCCCCTCCCCCCAAAAAAAAAAAAAATATTTCCAAATCTCAAAAGATGGGCCTAGGGCATCCCACCAATCACAGTATCCTAATCTCAGCCTCATGACTCAAGGGGGGACCCACAACTCCTCTTAGTCTTAGCCACTTTTCACGTGTTTCCCACGCGCCGAAGAAAAGAAGTAAAAAGAAAAGCGAAACAAAAGAATTCACGCTCTCCCACAACGACGAGGGGGAAAAAAAAAAAGGACTCTTTTGAAAAAATTGGCACAATCAACGGATCCGATTTTTTTCCATTAAATAATTCTCTCCCCCACCCCAGCCCTCACAATTCTAACGAATCCGGGGTGTGTCAGTTAGTCAATGGTCAGAGCCCCGTAATTATAATATCGGCTAAAAAATAAAGATTTTATTATTATTATTATTTATATTTACTTAAGTGATCAGATTCACACAACCGTTAACTCTAGGAAAATTCCGAAAACGCCACCATCGAAGCTACAGATAAGGTACCACGGAAAAAGTACCACCAAGAAGAATTCCCTAAAACTCATAAATCAAGGATTTTAAAGTCAGGCTTTACTCTCTCTCTCTCTCTAACACCTAATCTTTTGTACTCTATACGTATAATATTCCCAAACCCAGTAGATCTCTATATATTTAATATATATTGCGTTAATTGAAACTGAACAATATGTAAGACAAGAAACCAATTACTATAATTACTTTGTAAACAAACAAATTAATAATAATAATAATGAAAGATGGTAACTTTTAATATATATATATATATATATTTATATTCACACAAAATAAAAGTGTTTGGTGAATTTTAGTTATAAATCTTTGTATCCAATGTAAATGACAGCTTATTTTTATTGACCTAACTTTCTGTTTTCAAATTTCCAAACAGATCATTTGAATGGAAAAAATATTTTGAATTTTTTTTTTTTTGAAAATTAAATACATATGTGTGTGTGTGTGTATATAAAACACACAGGCAATCCAGACCGGTAACGAAAATACAAAAAGAAAAGATATCAATATATTGGCTACACACATAAAGTGATAGAGGTTGAATATCCATTTAACTACTAGAGAAAAAAAAAAATGGTTGGGGGGAAGGGGAATGATTGCAAGAACAAATTGTAATTGATTTGGGAAAATCACAGAAGAATCCATTTACAGCCTGTATATGTGTGTGTATATATATATATGTTTGTGTGTGTGTATATGTATGTATTCTGACTGTATGTCTATGTCTTCTTTGTGTGTGCTGCCTTGTGATGTACTTCAGAATCTTTTTATGAATTTGTGCCAAAGGGAGATGAACCAAAAGATGAAAAATAAAAAGTTATCAACGGAAAAGGGACAAAACATGAAAAAGATGAGTTTGGTTAAATTAGGAAGAAGAACTGGTGCTCCGTCCTCTGATAGGTTCTCATGTCCGTAGATATATATATATATATTTATAATAATAATAATAAAAGAGGGCTTTTTCATATGAACAAGTGGGGAAGCAAACCATCTCTCATATATCATGCAGGAAAGTTGAAGAAATAAAGCAGGACAACTAGACAAACAATAAATTAGAGCAGATGATTAATTCAATCGAGAAATAAATAAATAATAATAATAAAAGTAGGACTCTTGGGGTTTCTTCAGAGCCAGAGAACCAGTTAGATCTCATCGGGGTTTTTAAAACGAAAACGACATTGAAAACGGAAAACACAGAAAATTTGTAGATTCAATTCAACAAATTGTAGTAGAAATCAACAGCTGCATGGAAGTTTACCAGATCAACAGTTTCATTCTTGATCTCTTCGAGACTGATACCCTTATCTCCACCCATCTTGGTGGTATTCACAAGAGCCTAACCTCAGACTACCGGCACGGCAGAGAGAGAGAGAGAGAGAGAGAGAGAAACCAAATTAAGCTGAACCTCCCGCAAATGCAAGAGATGAAATAGAAAACAAAAGGGGGGACAGGGAGAGGGAGAGAGAGAGATTGAGATTCTAGATATGATTTCAATGACTCATTGAATGAGAGTTTTTGCAATCCCCTAGGAACCGAACCAATTCTCCGAGAAACAGAGAGAGAGAAAGGAGTAAAGAGAAAAGGTAGGCTAAATGCTTCTCTTTCTCTTCTTCAGAAAAACAGCCTCTCAACCTCTCTTTTTATACCTCACCACCCCTCACCATGATAGTACTCTCCTTCCACTGGCCTTTGATTTCTCCTTCTGTCCCTTTCTCTCTCTCTCTCTTTCTCTTTCTCTCTCTAAATAAATAAATATTTATAGATATACATGGTATATATAATTTAAGTACTGTTAGGTTTTATCTCTATATTTTAGCCTAAACTTAAGTATTTAAATTTAGACCAAAGAAAATGATAAATGATAGTATCATATCTAACAGAATCTTCAGTTATATTTCTTCTTAATAATACTATCATACAAATTATGTTAAATATTGTAATTTTATTAATAATTTTTTTAAAAGAAAAATTAATATTTAAATATCAATATAATTACAATACATTATTATATTTATATTAATATAACATAAAAATGGTTCCATATTCTTTTACTTTTTCCATTTTTCCACAGCTACACAATCCAAACTTCTCCGCCGGGTAAATAAGTAAAAAAACTAATTCAAAGTCTTCTAAACACAATCTTTTAAAGAAATATTATTATGATTATATATATATTTGTAATTTTATTTTTATTTGTAATATATATATATATATAAATGAACATCTAAAGAATTTACTCAGCCCTGTTGGTCAGGTTTCTTCCCTTAGACATCTTGGTCTGGGAGTCGAATCTCTCCTTTCTCCTAGCTTGCCAAGAGGTGTAGAGGTAACCTCACTCGAATATTCTACAATTTGAGATATTTTTGCAATATTAGGTCTCTTTGCGTGAATTACTTTGGATCAAAAGGATCCGAGATACCACCGTAATATGTATATATATATATATATATCAATGGAGGAAAATTGGTCATTTTAATCCCCAAATTAATTTTGTTCGGATAAAGGAGTTCCTCTTTTTTATTTTTGGATAAACGAATCTCTATTCTTTTTTTATTTGGACAAACATGTCCTTTTGACTAATTTTTTTGTTTAAAAATACAACAAGAGAAGAGAGAAATTATGAAAAATTTAAAAATAAAATGAAATAATTATCTCACAATATGTACAATAATAATAAATTATGTAAAAATTAAAACTTTTTTTCTAAATAAAATTGGTCAAAAAAAAATCCATTTGTCCAAACAAAAAAAAATGAGAATTCATTTATCCAAAAAATTAAAAAACAGGGACCCTTTTGTCCAAACGAAAAAAGAATGAGGATTCACTTATCCAAAAATTAAAAAATAGGGATCCCTTTGTCCAAACAAAAAAAATAAAAATTTATTTATCCAAAAATAAAAAATAAGAATCTTTTTATCCAAACAAAATTAGTATGGAGATTAAAATAATCAATTTTCTTATAAATGGACATCTTTACAAATATCGGAGGTAAACCATGTAAATATTATTAGTATAATTAATTAACAATTATTTAATTTTCAAGAATAATGTCAAAATTTAACTAGAATGAGAAATATTTTAATTATATAAATTTAATTTTAAAATTATTTTATAAATTGTTTTGGAATTAATAGATGAAGTTGTTGGGAGTCCGTATTGTTGTGACCGGTAACTTGTCGGTTGCAAATTGCGGGGGAGGACGCACCGGGGCGGGAAGCCAACCTTCCTCACGTACGCCGTCCAAAATGGAAGGATGCTCTGGTGGGACCCGAAAAGGGAAAAAGGCCAGAAAAGGCCTAGCAGCGGCAGCGGTAAGCTTGTCAACATGGCAACCATTATTTATGTGACAGATATTAAAATTACCAGATACTAGTAATTGTAGAGTAGGGCAGGCGGGGGTGATGGTGGTGGGTATATCTATTTTTATCTCTGACCGTGTACAACTGTTGTAACCGTAGCGTACAACTTTTCTTTTTTTTTTAAATTAAAATATTTTCATCTTTTGATATGTCTCAAATTTATAATTGTTTGAATTATAAGCCATAATGTTACTGCTTAACGTAACGTACAACAACTTATGATGAGAGTTTTTTTTTTTTTTTTTTTTTTTTTTTGTGCGTGGAGGTGTACCTGATGCTCCAGGAATGGTACCCCCTGATCTTGGAAAATGGAATCTGTTTCTGACACAATCTTTTTTTTTTTCCTTTTTAAATTATTATTATTATACGAATATAAGAAAATAAACGTCTTTACGTTTCGTATTTTTCACGCTTATCTTAAAAAATTAAAATATTATTTATAAAAATATTATGAACAAAATATAATACATATCAATTTTTTTATATTTATAATTTAGGAATCCATTTTAACAAATTATTTGTCAAACAATGTATATGTAAATAATTAAACGTCAATTTGTTTTTTTTATTAAAATATATATATATATATATATATATACAACACATAATTTATGAATAATAAATTTTAATTATGATATTTGTTTTTTTTTTTTTTAGAGACACATTAAATAACATAATAGTTACATTAATTAAGTTACACTCTTCCTTGTTAGATAATTATGTATTTTATATTATTTAATTAAGTTACATTCATGAATTAACAAACTTCTACTAATATTATATATAGAAAAAATACATAATTTAATTGTTAGTAGTCTCACTTACAATTTAAAAATTATTTATTAATTTGACTCACATCAAAAAATTTTAAAATTTATATATATAATTATATAAAAATACTAAATAATATTATTCAAAATTTAATAAATATTAAAAAATTTTAACCTATAATATAATTATCTAAAACTTAATAATTATTTTGATATTAGTGATCACAAATTATGTTTTTTTAGTAACAAAATAAATTAATACTTAATTAAAAAAATATTAAATTGTATTAAAAATAGATACATTTTTCTAAAATTTCTTATAATTAAAGTTAATTATTTAAGATTATCGATTTTTCTACACTCACTTTCAATTAGTAGGTAGGAAGAAAAAGATAAGGAAAAAATCAAAGTCAAATTTGTTTATTAGTGGGCACAATTGGAAAAGGTAATAAGACTACATTTTTTTTTTCCTCACTTGCATTTATTTTTAGGAATTGCGTACATTTGAACATTATAATAAATTTACCAATTTTCACAAAATTGACTTTAGTTATCTTTTAAGCCATCAGAAAAGGAAAATTTTGACTTTTTAATGCTTCAAAGATGTAATAAATGCAAATATATTACTATATTTCAGTATTACTCTATTCATATGATGTAAATAATTGAATTCTAAGATCTTTCGATACATAAGTCAATAAGATAAAAAGAATTATCAAAGTTAACATACATTTTTATAAGCACAAGTTGAGGTATAAATACATTGAAAATAAGGTAAGAATGAGGTAAAGTTTCGATGTGGGATAAATGAGTTTTATATGTGAAAAGTACCATAATACTCTTATTTAAGAAAGAAATTAGATATTATATGGGCTCTGCAAAAGGTATATTGGACTATTATTACCAAGCTGAATTTATTAATATTTTTTTTCCTGAATACTCCTACAATTAATGGTTTATAACTCTTGAAAGTCCATTCACAAAAAAAAAAAAAAAAAAAACTCTTGAAAGTCAAATGATATTTTAGTATTTTATTTTTTTTATAGAGTGTAATTTATTGTTTATAAAAAGTAAAAAAAAAAAAAAAAAAAAAAAAATCAAAGGAGTACCTTTTAAAAATTTTATATAATAATATTAATTACTTTTTTATTTCTTGTTTTTAGGAGATTTGCTTGAAGATCAGTTCAACTTTTTGTAAGATGGGTTGTCATTCATCCAATTCATATCCAATAGATGTCTTTAATTTTTATTTTTAAATTTAAATTTATAAAATTTAAAAAAAGAGAGAGAGAGAGAGAGAGAAAAGAAAGAAAAAAGTTATTGAAAATTAAAGATTTTAAGCAGGTACAAAGAATATAAAGAAAGGTTTGATGAATTAAGTATATTCTTTAATAAATTGTCTAATGAATATATTAACAAAAAAAAAAAAAAATTGAATACATATAAACATAATTAAATAAAAAATTAACGGTTAACAACTCCTTTAATAATATTTTACAATAAAAGTTATAATTTTATTTTTAAAAAATTTACAAATATATTTCTTATTTCTCTAAATAATTACGATTACTTTGGTAAATTTTTTTTATAATACGTCTAATTAAATAAATACATATTTACTATAGAGATTAATAGAAATAATCTCGAATATTTAAGATTTTATATATTTGATCCTAAATATTTTACATTATGAATAAATTAGATTTTAATAATTTTAGATGTACAAAAAAAAAAAACTAAACAAGAACATAAATATAATAAATTTTAAATATTTATTATTTGTTTTACTCTGAATATATTTTTTTCATCTAAAATTATCAAAACTATTAAAATATAATTTATCTAAAATTTTAAATATTAAAATAAAAAATTTAGAATCTAACACATTAAAAATTTAAAACATTTAAAATTTTTTTTACCAATTTTGTATATTTAGTTTTTATAACTATTCTAAATAAATAAATGTATTAAAAAAAATAGAAAACACCGTGTCGTTTAACGCTATCCCACATAGTCCCTTCCTCCGTGGCCAAGTTGTTCTCGAGAAAAAGAAATATACATATATATATATATATATATAAGAAAAAAGAAATATACATATATATATATATATATATATATTTAAAAAAAAAAGGTAATATTTCAATTATCGTTTATGTTCTTTTTGCAGGCCATTATATTTTTTAATATTATTATCTTCTTTTTGTTGAGGTCCGGATTCATTTCTTAATATTAAAAAAAACCAAAAAAAAAAAAGGATAATCCAAACAGGTACCTAAGAACATGAAGAAACAAGAATGGGCAGAGAGGCAGGCAGCGGTAAAACTGGATATGCCATTTGCCATTGCATCAGTGCACCAAATATTAGCTTATTCAAACCCTTGATTTGACACATGTAAATAATATCAAATTTATAATATAATATGAGATTTTTTTTTTTCAAATAAAAATTAAATTTTGTGAGCATGATTTAAATTAGTTAAGTCAGTAATTTCAAAATACTAATAATAAAAAATAAATAAATAAAATTATTATTATTTTTATTTAGCTAAAAATATCTACCACTCATAGTAATGACTAAATCTTTTCACTGCTGCGGGTGAATAAAATTAGTTAATTGATGTGTGTGCCCCTGTCCTGTCCTGTCCGCTGCTGCCCTCATCAAAACCGTTGAAAACAAAAAAAACATCATGTGATTTATTCCCCGAACCCCCCGTTCCTTCCATCCCCCACCATATTGGGACCCACTTTTCAATTTCGACCTTTCAATCTGTCCTTCGCCGCGTTCATCTCATCTAAGAGATTTGTTTTTTTTTTTTTTTTTCAAGAATTAATAATAATAACCCATAATTCGGTGATCCAAATGAAAAAAGTTTAATTTTTCTTAAGCAAAGTCTCAAATTTAAATTTTATGTATGAAAAGATAAGTATTAAAAAAAGCTTTTCCTCGAAAAAAAGTCTAATACGATTTAATTTCGAATTAATTGGAGTTCAAAGTGACTATTAAGATAAGGAAGATTAAAATAATAATATAATAAAAAAATAAAAGAAACAAAGTATACGTAAATATCATGTGATAATTAATCTATTCCTAACATATCTCTTTCATTCATGGCTCTAACGTCTTTTCCTCTTTTTCTTTTATCTTGTTTATTTATTTCTTTATAAATATGCAAGGTTTGAACTTTTTTAATTTTTTTTTTTTTTTAACAAAAGAAAAAAAAATATATATATATAATCTTAACTTTCTTGATGTAGAAAATTGGGTGTGAACTGTTTTAAAAAAAAAAAAAAAAATTTAATGCATTTTTTAATTATTAAAGAGATAGAGATTGACTTTAATTAGAGTGGGTCCCTTCAATAATGGTAATAGAAAAAGTAAAAGTCGTCGCCTCTGGGAAACCTCAAACCAGCACTCACAACAATTTTCAGATTGGCAAATAATAGAGGTTTAATTAAAAAAAAAAATGGACCTTACAAAGTTGGCTCTGGCCCCCTTCCCCTGTGAAGGGACCAAAAACGAAGAGAATTCCATTGGAAACAGTTACTTTCCCGACCGTCCGATCCTCTTGAGGGTTATTTGTCTTTTCCTTACTTATTGCGTAAGTTGAAATTTTTTTTTTTTCACATTCAATGGTTGCAATTTAACGTTGTTAATATCCGTCCGTTCTTTTATTTATTTATTTATTTATTCTATTTATTAGAATTTTTGTAATATATATACATACAATAGACAAGATAACGTAATCCAATTAGTAATAATTATATTTTCCAAAAGTCATAATAGAGACGAAAAACCTCAAAAATCTCATATATATATATATATAAAATAAGTAATTGTTCTTATAATAATAACTTTATTTATAATTTTAAAAAATTATGAATTTGAGTCATATTGAAGTTGAACACGGAAAAAATCTTGTAATTTAAAATATATATATATATATATATATATATTTTCATTAGTATCGCGCAAAATATTATTAAAAATTTTAAAGAAATATATATATATATGTGTGTATATATTTTCTATTGAAAGAAATACGGAATAATGTTTAGACATATAAGCACGTACAATTTAATTAGTGAAAGAGAAATATGTATATGTATATCGTAATTTTAATCCTATAAAAATGCATCATTTTAATTAGAAATGAATTATCGAGTAATATTGTCCTAAAAGTCCCTCTCTAGCCTTAGACATAAACATATAATTAAGTTTGTAGATGGAAGAGGAAAAAGAAGAATAAAGCTCATAAATACTTTTTAATAAAAAAAGATTTACTCTTTTTTTTTAAGCCTTAAATTATAGGTGATTTTATTAATTAGACTCAAACGATCACATAATAAAATAATAAGGGATTACTCTGGTAATAACAATTTTATCTATAATTACGAAAAAATTATGAATTCAAGTCATATTGAACACGAAAAAGCCTCGTTATATAATATATATATATATATATATATTAGAGACAAAATGCCACAAAATTTTAATATATATATATATTTGAGGAAACCTATATATATATATATATATATATATGAATTTTTATTAGTATCACACAAAATATTATTAAAAAAAAAAAAAAAAAAAGGGATGTAGTAAGACATTCTTAATGTTATTTTCCATCAATATTAGGTTAGATACTCTTCAACATCCAGATGACAACAATTAGGTTTGGGGAAACCACATAGCAGAAAATTTCCACTTCATCTTTTATGGATTTTATGCTTAATTTTCTGCGAATAACGGGACAAAAGGACAAAGAGAAGTGAATAGTGACGTGGATAATATGGTCAAATCACAGAATAAATAAATTACCTTTTCTTTAAAAATTATTCCAATAAATAAATAATTAAATAAAAAGAAAGAAAACAAAAGTTTGAGATAGACATTCATAAAAAGTCAGTCGCATTCTCATTAAAGAACCCTATATTTACATATAACTGCCTATATATATATATATATATATATATATATATTACATAAAATATTATAAGAATAATTTGTGTAGATATTTGGGTCTAAATTAGATATGGTGATATTTGATGCTAATAGATTAATATAATTAGAGATTTGATTTTTTAGAAATCTGTTTTAAGATATGTGATTCTATAGCAATTTTTATGCTATCTAATATGTCTGGTTTTGTGGGAAAAAGTACAAGAATGAACACTGTATAAGGTGGTAGGAATAGTTAAGTCCACTATTATATTAAATTAAATATTATGGGACAAATTGTTATACATTTACATACAAAAATACAAAAACTAGAATCTTACCCATTTATCATTTTAACAATTGAATTAATTATATATATATTATATCCAAATTAGATGATTGTTATGGTAAAAAAAAATCAAAGGAAAAGATTACATGCAATTTTATTTTATTTTATTTTTGTTAGATCATTCAATATTCGAAGTCACTGTTTCGATTAATTCGAATTTGGACAGGATTACACTAATAGAGTTTCACTCATACTCGTGGAAAGGTCTCATCGTGGCTCTTACATGACACTTGTAGCGAGTATCGAACTCATAGTCTCACGTAACGTTCACAAGAGGTTTATCTATTTGTGCCAAGTTAAGTGCCTAGATTACATGCAACTTGAAGATATTGATGTAGTCGAATGGTTCACTTGTCCGCTAGATAATCTCTCCTCTCTCCTAAGCAAAAATAAGTCTCAATATCTTGGAAAAATAGACAAAAGTGGTACGATTCGATTGTCTGAAAAAAAATAAAAATAAAAATAAAACTTTAATAATTTCAAATAAAGATGTATTTGATCCGAAAATGACTACAAAAATTTAATCGGATCATAATTTAAGTTATGATAGATATTATTAGAATGACTTGTATAATATATAAAAATAGAAATATGCATACTTAATTTGGGATTTAGGAAGTAATTTAACTATTGGGAAAGTAATTTATAAATCTAAGTATTAAAACTTATAATTTATTCCTTGCCATCAATATTAACTTGCAAGAATTAAAAGTTTAGTTTCATAATTAGTGATTTCTGGTACAGTAGAAATCTTAAATCCAAATTCGATATGCAATGATTTTGTTAATTCTTGTTTTGTTCAATTATTACATTAACAAACAAAATTGTCCCCAAGATTTATGACATCTATATATATATACACTTTAATATTATGTTTCTTTCACGTTTGATTTGATTTTGAGAATCCTTAATTAAATAGAAAGTACTGCATAATTAACATGGCATGCTAAAGCCTTTCCTTCATAAATATTCTAGGGAACAAAAAAAAAAAAAAAAAAACCAAAATCTACCTCGTACCAGCAATCCGTTAATCTAAATGACAAAGAGTTTAGTTTTTTTTAAAATAAGGGTTCGAGTTTAAATCTTGTAAATAGATAAATGAGTATTGGGAGAACTTTTATCCTTAAAAGGAGTATTGTAACCAAAATTTGTATCAATTTTCAACATTCTATCTATTCTCTATGTAATACTCTCTCAGTTCTTTTTTATTTGTCACAAATATAAAATCACACTCTTAAAAAAAAAAAAAAAATACAAAAATTGATGTGTCTTTTAGTTGAAAATACTAAAATATCCTTTGATTTTATTTTCTACAATGAGAATAATTAATAAGTATTAATTGTCAAGCATTAATTATAGGGGTATCACGGGAAAAATATCAACAAATATATCATAATTTTCTAATGTGACAAGTAAAAAAGAAAAAAAAAAAAAAACACCTTTAATTTCTCCTGTGTATTATTTTTTTACTTGTCATATTGGGAGAGAAGTAAAAGATTTTTATTTTTTATTAAAAAAAAAAATTAATTTATTTATCACATTAAAAATTCAAGGTGCTTTTATTTATATTTTTCCCTAAATATCTTGAAAATTAATGCTTTACAACTAGTACTCATTACTTATTTTTTATTGAGGAAGGAAAGTAAAGTCAAATAATATATTTTAGTTTTTTCAATCAAAAAATAAGTTAATTTTTGTATTTATTTTAAAAAAAAATGTATTTTTTATTTATGACAAATAAAAAAAAAAATACAAGAAATAAATGACTTTATCATATATATATATATATATATATACTATCCTACTCTTGAAATACTTGATTAATTAGTTTTTTTCTCTCTCTCTCTCTCTTTTTTTTTTTTTAGTATTAATGTTATAATTGGTCCCAACCATTACATAATTCAAACAAATATATTTTTTCTTTGCTTCAGAAACTATATAAATCACGGCACTGAAATTCTTGGGATAAAAAGAATATGTGTTTATGAGCATTAAATTCAAATTTCATAGTCGTACTAATAAGACTTTTCTACGTAATTACTAATTTCTTGACTTGTCTTTTATTAAAGTCCTAATCCAAGAATGCATCCACCGTACGAAATTGTACATAATAATCAAAGCTTTCCGTTTACTATATTTATATATATATATATATATATATATATATCAACTTCCTTGTAATTTCACATTACTTATTTTCTCTTCCAGCAATTTAGTGTGTTTTCCCCGTCAACATACCGCATTCATCAATCCACTAACTCGTAATAAATTTATGAAGAAAGACTCTCAAAATTACAACAAAACTAAAATACGGCACAATATCCTTTCCAACGTGAGTCAAATTCAAGATATTTTATTTGACAAGTTACGCAAAAAATCTTAAATAAATGAAACCGGCCCCAATCCAACTACCACCTTCTTCCCTTGATTTTTCAACTTGAGCTTAATTCTATATATAAAGAACTACCAGTTAGGCCTTAAGATTTGGTGCCTTCTTTTCAGTAGTATTAATTTAAGGTATGTAGGTTGAATTCCAAAGACATACCTAAAGTAATGAAAGTTAGTCAAAGAAAGAAATGTACTAACAAAAACAAAATTTAAATGCAAAATTAGTACTCTCACCATTTCTTTTATTTTAATATATTTCAAGAAAAATACTAAAATTGATATATCTTTAAACAGCGTTGATTTGACGCTTACTATGAGCTCTAGTAAAAGCGATGGTAAGACTTTTTTTTGAGCAAAAGTTAAATTTTACAAATCCAATTCGAGTTAGTTGAAACAATAACGCCATATACTAAATATTCTAATTAAAAAATTAGGGTATCTTTCAATTTGAAAGAAAAATATCTTTAGTTATTAATTCTTTTATAAAGAATAATTAGTAAATATTAATTGTAAGCTATTAATGAAAAAGATAAAAATGTGTTGTAAGAAAATAATTAGTGAATATTACCTCGATTTTCGTATATTAAAGTTAAAAAACTCTAAGAATATTTTCATTAGCACGAGTAAAAAATGTGTGTCTAGTATTAATTAAGGTTTTAGTTGTGGAGGGAGTATTAATTAAGGTTTTAATTTGTCTGAAAGCATGTGATTATGGAAGTAATAGAAGCTAATAATTAGTCATTTGGGTGCATTAATTGCCGCAAATAATGCCAAGATAAGCGGAAAGGGAACAGGGCAATTGCACCTTTTGTAGACTTTGCTGTACGTTGTTGAACAGTTTGCGGGAGTACGGAACCCGATATTCTTGATTATTAAATAAGTCGTTGCATAGACCGGAAATCTGCCCAATAAAACTCGTACAACTTGCTTCCGTTTTCAGTTACTGGTCTTGCTTCTCAATATCTTTTAACCTTAAAAGGGGGAATTCTTCCATGTCACAGGTACTGTCGAAGTGTTGAGATGATGTAGAAGTTATAAAAGCTGGAATCCAAAGTGGAATTTTTGTATATATATATATATATATTTTTTTTTTTGATAGTTAAAAAGGAGAGGACGGACAGAGCCCGATGTGACCACCCGAACTAAAGGATCTTTCATGTCGTGGAATGTTCTAGTACGTCGGGTCAAGTAGTCCGAAATTCGGATAAGTCACCACAGTCATCATTGTACGCACTAGCGGTCCGCTGACCACAACGTTAAGCATTCTAGGTTGCGCGAGTCTTATGTCCTCAGTGAGGTTCGAACTCGTGATGTTCAACATGGAGTTAGAGATCTAACCCATTGGACCACCACGCCGATTATATATATATATATTTGTGTGTGTATGAACCTAATATAAACACAAGAATGTAGTCCAAGTCAATATTAACCATTGGAAAAGAAAGAAAATAAGGTGGTAATCTATCGGATTTTTTTTTTTTTTTTTTTTTTTTGGTACTTTTATCTTATTTGTTAAGTAAAAAATTTTGAATTCAATTCACGTTATAAATAATTTTGTACAACATTTTAATTACGTACTTTAATTTTAGGAGTCTTCCTTTTATAAATTTCTTCTTAACTAGCATATTGAATAATCAATAGATGGAATGTTAAGTGAAAAGTTAACACTTCTAATATTATAAGAACGGTCTTGTAATGCATTTCAGCCATGTAATATAATTTTATGGGTCTTTTTTTTGATAAAATTTTTTTGAATTAAACGATAAAGATACTAAATGATGTAAAAGGATTGAGAAAATAAAATATACAAAAGAAATTTGAAGGGTGGCGTACCTTAAAAAACTAGTTCTTTAATTTTAAGCAATGAAAATGAAAGAAAAAAAGCTTACTAGTTATATTTTTGCACTAAATTATAGTGAAACATATCGTGATGTTAACGCTAAGATATATGATCACAGAAATGAGTACAATACATACATATACATACATACATAAACACACACACACAAACACACACATATATATATATAGATATATGTATGTATAGCTACTATAGACAAAGCCTGCACCGCACGCAAACTTCCAACTATGTATTCCACCCTTACACAAAATTGATTACTATATATATATATATAAATACATTACTAACTATCCTCTTTGTTTTGAGTAATGTCGGCTTCTTGCATGTTTTTCTATGTGTAATGTAACCTCTGGCTTCATTACATGAACTTCCCCTGCACAAGATATATTTCCTTATCCACAATCCACTATTTTATTTTTACTGTTTAGAATTTTCTGTTATACATTTTGTATTAATATAAATATAATAAATATTATTATTTTATAAATATTCAAATTACATATTTTAAATTATTAATGAAATCACAATACTTAATACATTTATATTAATATAATTGGAAACGTAAAAAGAAATTTATAAAATCCTAATCAATACTTTTATGAAATATGTTAAATCATAATAATTTTTTTTTAAAAAAAATTAAATTATTTCCATATAATTTTTTATATGGGCTAAGATATCTCATCAGTCAAGAATCAGTCAAGAAGGTGTAGCTCAGTTAGTAACAACCTCACTTATGATTCAAAAAATCATTAGTTCGAGAGATGACAAAGGAAAAAATATCTCAAATTTCAAAAAAAAAAAAAAAGGGATATCTCATCGAGATTGGAATAGAGGATACCGTTGGAGAAATATGATGCCTAATTAACTCAGACAATATCAATATTAGCAAATATAGCTTTAGACTAATCTTGAAAGTAAGTTGGTAAGTTATTCTTTCGGTTTAACTAAAATTGTAAATTCAAAGATATAATTTTTTAAAAATTTGGGGCTAAAACTTACATCTCGAAAAAAAATTTTCAATTTGGCTCGAATGAGAATTAATTGAATATAGATACAATTTAAAGGTGTTTTTCATGTTGATCTCTCTCTCTCTATATACATATATATTGTCTATATATATTTCTGCTGCTTGTAGTCAAACATTACACACAAAACATAGAACATTAAGACACAAGTATTTGATCATAGTTTAAGAACTCATTCAATTCCAAAAATGGTAGGCTGAAATGACCAAATCATCTATATTTGGAAAAAAAGAAGAAACTATTTTCATGGGGTGACCGACATAGACACATACTAGCTAGAGTCAATTTTAGGGCAACTTTTGTAATTAAAAGTGATATTGATTACAACTGTGGGGGGAAAAATAAGAATAATAAATGATGTACTAATTATATATATACATAATTAAAAATAATAATAATAACATTTTTTGACAAAATAACATGATTCAGTTAATACCAGACATATTTATAATCCAATAAATTATGAGTTCAAATCACAAATTTAAAAAAGTTAAAATAATAGCAATAATAAAATCTAATATTTTTCTTATGTTTAGTATAAAAAAAATGTTATCTTATATATAAATTTAAAAAATTCATGTTTAGTATACTGATATTTGATATTTGATATTCAAATTATTTTATTTTATGAATGTTGTAAATAATATTACCTTATATAGTTTCTAGTCCACCAAAAATAGACCATTTTTTTTTTTTGAGGTAGTATCCCAGGATTTTCCGGTCCAGATTAACTAATTCACCCAAGGAGGCCCAACAGTGCGGATATACCCGCACTTGCGAATATATCTCGAACTGTAGAATTCCAGGTGAAGTTTAAACCCTTAACTTCTTGACAAGCCAGGAGGTAAGGGAGAAACTCCTTGACCTATGGCCAGGAGAGATTCGAACCCTCAACCACGTGGTTTGCCAAGAGGTAAGGAAGAAACTCCTAAACCAGTAGGTCAGGAGATGAACTTCCAAATAGACCATTTTTAATTAAGTACACTTATCCTCCAAATAAATTAATTAATAAGTTAATAAAAGGAACGGATAAGTTTGGGTTGCAGCTATGCCGGTGGCGTTGAGTAACGGTTAATTGGCCTCCCCCATATATCCTCTATCTAGCTATTATAAATTATTTTCTAAATTAAAAAATATAAAAGATTTTTTTTTTTTCTTTCCTTAATTCTTTTTTTTTTTTTTTTTAGACTATTATAATTAAAATAATTAAGTTGACTAATATCAATTTAGTTTAAA
The DNA here is from genome assembly GCA_035583425.1 of Marsdenia floribunda. Taxonomy (NCBI): domain Eukaryota; kingdom Viridiplantae; phylum Streptophyta; class Magnoliopsida; order Gentianales; family Apocynaceae; genus Marsdenia; species Marsdenia floribunda. The sequence continues at coordinate 3,072,975 of JAXGGT010000094.1, read as the reverse complement.
TTATACTTGTAGCGTATGATTCTTGTTTGAAAAAGATTTTATCTTGATTCTTACACAATATTTATGATAAAAATTCTCGTGTAATATTCACAAATCACTTATTACTTGTACACCAAATACCCCTAAGCATACACCACCATCACCCCCCCCCCCCCCCCCCCACAAAAAACAAAAAACTATAAAAAGAATCAATCTTTTGATCTTTTCCAAAGAGAATAATTAAAACTCTGAGAAGTTCATAATTCACTTATCGAAATTAACCTTCAAGGAGTAAAGAATTAATGCAGTTAACTGCATAGACAAAGAAAACAGA
>JAXGGT010000094.1:3059608-3072562 GCA_035583425.1 Marsdenia floribunda | reverse complement strand
TTTTTAAAAAATTTTTATTATAAAAATTCTCGTTTAATATTAACAAATCACTTATTAATTTTACACAAAATACCCCTAACAATACACCACCATCACCCCCACCCCCCACCACCCAAAAAAAAAAAAAAAAAAAAAACATTAACATTGCTTGAGCTTTGGAGGAAAACAAACATAATCACATGTGTTCACATATAATTGTACAATTATATATAACAAAAAATATGGTACTCTTTACATAGCTACATATATATATACATATAGTTGTGTGTATATATTTGTTTATTTATTAATCATCATCACCATTACATCCTTAATCACAGCTAGGGCAACGTGGTAAGAACCCAATAATTCATTCTATTTTCAACGTTAGTCCTTACATTATTTTATTAATTTTGATTACGTACAATAATATTTGATTATAGAATAATTCAAGGTTGATTTTTTTTTTTTTTTTTTTTTTTTTGAAGATTATAAAATTTGGTACTAAATGACATCAAGTATGACACAGAAATGGTTGTGGGCAGGGATTTCATTTAAAATAATAGTAATAATAATGAAGTAAGTAAACTCATGAGCAAACACCCGATGGCTAACTCACGCCCTGTATTTTTTCCAACTTGCGTAAACACTATAAAGAATGCAAAAGAAAAATGAAGATAACCAATTTGACTTTGCAATTGACCTTTAATATATATATATATATGTATATTTATATGTATGTATATATTTGTCGAGTTGTTAATGAACCAAATAGCTCATGAATAAAGCTCGTTCAAACTTGTTTATAATTGATTAAGACTTCTTTATTTATTAAACAAACAAACTTAAATTTTTTAAGCTTGAATATTATTCGAGCGAACAAATATAATTCGAATTGAAATTTCAACTCAAACTAGTTTAAAAGTTAAATGAGACGAATTCGAACAATTTTTGAATTATACGAATAAATAGACGAATAAACTTAAACAAAATTTTAGGTTCAAAACATTAATCTAACCTAGTCGAACCTATTCAAACATGTTCGAAAATTAAACAAACCAAACTCAAATATCTCATATTCAATTTGATTCAATTACAACTCTAATCACAATCAAAACATAAATTCTGAATAATAACTCTTACATTTTAAATAATAACTAATAAAAGATTAGAGTCAAGATGTGAATACTAAATAATCAATAAATTATAAATTGTCAGAATTAGAAAATAAATATGTACATAATATTTACAATACGTTTATTTATTTATACCAAGTTAAGAGTTTTGAAACGTTTTTAGCTTAAATTTGTATATTAATTAAATATATAATTGTGACAGTTTGTGTGTGTGTATATATATATATGGTTGTATATTTTGGAAGTTGAAGTTTTAGGAGATTTCTAGTAAGTTAAAACCTGGCCTAGCAAAATTCTGGACTTACTATATGGGGGTAGTTGAATATGGTGGAATTTTAGGTGGTGAAGTTATTAATTTCAAGTGTTTCTCCTGGATAACTCCAAAAGCTTTTGAACCCACCACCCACCTAACCCCTCCACCCCGGCACCCCAAAAAAAAAAGAGAGAAACAGTGCATAATCTTAACTAAGATACGCACTAATTCACCAAGGACAGATTTGAACAAACAACCAAAAAAAAAAAAAAAAAAAAAAAAAAAAAAAAACCTAAATTATTGGTCGGATAACATTTAAAATTAATTATTTGACAATTATTCTCGTTATGCTAAAATATATATTTTAAATTGGTAAATAAACTTTTAGATTTACTTTCGATAAAAATAAAAAAAGAAATTAGAATTTTATTATTTTCTTTTTCTAATTAAAATCGGACTAGAAAAAAAATGAAAAAAAGAAAAGGAATTAATAAAGTCAGATATATTAATGCATAGATTCGAAATCAAAATCAGGCAAGCTCCGTGAAGAATAGTTCGCCTCATCAATCAAAGTCAGGCCCCACTGCAAGTGTGTGGAATAGGCCGTGTTCGTTGACAGCTACATTTTCTCTTCCATTTTTTTTATACATATTTGAGTTTTCATTTCATTAATAAATAATTTTTTTTAACCAAAAAAAAAAAAAAAAAACTATAATAAGAAAAATATAAATTAAAAAATGCAATTATGAATAAAAATAATATATAATATTCTTTTCTTTTTTTTTTCTTTTTTTTTTTTAAGAGCAGAAAATTTAGACTTGGAAATTTTTCTAACCACATGAGAGGAGATGCTATGTAGACCACAAATTTTGACACTAGGAAAATTTTGACCCATACTATTTTACATTTTATAAATAGTGAAAGGTTTACCATATTTCCAAAAAGAAATTATTACACAATGTGTTACTAATATAATTAATAAACACACACACACACACACACAAAAGCTTTTAAATTGATATATTTTATTGTATATATATATATTTTTACAAATAGTCATAAATTTATATTATATTTAATTCTTTTTACAAGAAACTTATATTCAATATCTTACATAAAGAATAATTTTTGATGATTATTATTATTATTATTATTTTTGCTTAGTACATGAGGTGTTCTGAATAGGTCCTAATTATGGATGACACCTTTAAGCTATGTCTACATTCCGACTAATTCCCATGTGAATAAAGTAATTTGCTATTCTTAACCTAATTTTTCCTTCTCTCTCTCCTTTTTTTTTTTTTTTTTTTTTCTCATAAGGGAGTGATTGATCATGCATGAGGACCAAGAGAATAAAAGACTTCCTGTTCCAAGGGAGAATGTGTGTATTCCACTATTCACGAATTATGGTCCAAGACAAGTAAGAATAATTTAAAGTTTGAATATTAAAAAAAAAAAAAAAGAGTATTTATTCACATTAGTGCATCACGACTACAAAAATTTTTGACAGTATTCACAGTCAATTACTTGATATCATTCTTCTTGTACCAAAAGAAATACCTTAAATTGACAATACGTATACATCTAGACATATTCTTACATATTTTAGATATGAGACAGAGTATTACAATACTTCTTAAATATATATATATATATATATATATATATATATTCCCTTTATCTCACCCAAAAAGAAATTAGACATGTATACACACTAATACACATTAATAAGGTTGGATAATGGAGAGATAAACACATGGGATTACAGTGTGACATTTCTGGATGAGAAAACACGTGGGACTTCCATAAGGTGAGATTCTCTTCAATCTTGTGTACTGTGGGAATATATGCCCCTTTTATTATTTTGTGGTCACTTTGAATATAAATTAATATTTAAAAAATAAAAATAAAATAACAAAATTCTTTTGGTTGGATTAAAATGGAGTGAACACCACCACCCCCCTCCATGATCAAAATTCTCAAGAACCCATCTGTTTTTTTCCCCCAAATTTAGATTACGTGTATATATATATAAATCGATTTAATTTTAAATGTGCTTAGATAGTAATCAAGTTAAATGTTTTTTTTTTTGAATTATATATTTATAAGATTTAGTATTTTATATTATATAATTTAAATTTATTTTACTTTTGTTATTTAGTAATAAAGTAAATAAATAAATTTACGAGTTAGGTTTTTTTGCATACGTTTAGGTCCTTAAATTCTAATTGTATACGTGAATGCGGTTTCGATCCCGCGATCTCACTTAAGTTAAGAGAGCACTTTACCAACTCACCTACGCCTTGGGGTTAATTTACGAGTTAGTTAATTGAATATATATATATATATATATATAAAAGTTATTATTTCGGTTTTTTTTTTTTTTTTTTTTTACGGTGGTATCCCAGGACCCTTCTATGAAACACCCGAGTGAGGTTACCCTTCACCTCTTAGCCAGAAGGAAGGGAAGAAACCTGGCCAACATGTCAGGAGAAGTTTCTCATATTATTTCGTATTGTATTCAAATTATGTTATATATATATATATATATATTAAATGTATGGTGTATATATAGGTTTAAATTCATGTGCATGCAAATTTTCAAGTTATTTTGATATCTGTGTTTGATATATATTGTGTATTTAAATTGACATGTATCGGAATTTTAATATTTGACACTTATCTTTAAAGAAAAAGAAAGGAAACTATGAATGGCTGTGCCATGCCTGAAAATCCACTCTATCATGTCCCATGGCAAATGAGGACTTTGGTTTGAAATCATCTTCTCCTCCCATTATGGTGAGTCTTGAAAAGTAGTAGTAGCAGTAGTTGAAGTAGAGGTAGTATAGGGTTAGGACTCTTGATGAATTATTGTCGAACAATATTTTTAGGAGAGAGAGAGAAGATAAAAGAGAGAGAAACGGGCAGATTCTATTCATCATTTGGTCTATATTTCATTTCAATAGTGACACACACACACACCAACAAAAAAAAAAGACATTAGTGGTTGTCTGAGTTTGGTACTTGGAATCGAGAATCATTTCTTAAAAGAAAACAGCAAAAATTCGAAAACAATAGTAATGGAAAAGTGCACATGGATTTATTCATGTACTTGTCCTAGTGTCCACTCATCGCTTCCTTTTCGCAATTCCCATTTGTTTTTTCTCTTGGTTGGTTCGTCATTCTTCCTACTCTTTTTTTTTATTATTATTATTCTTTTTTTTTTCCCCCCTATTTGTTTCTCTTCAATTCACTTTCAATAAACCCTCAAATAATGGTTGATTAAAATTTAGTCCAATAGCCGATTTTTTTTTTTTTTTTTTTTTTTTTGTAAATTATTGAAAATATATATATATTGTTATAAATATCTTAATGATATTATCCGCTTTATACTATTTTAAGTACATCTCACAAGTTTTAAATACTTTATTGAATAAAAAATTTCAAACTCTTACTTAATAATCACTCAAAAATCTCGGGAATAAGCAATGTAAAAATAATTTACAATATACATATATATAAATCAAAAAAAAAAAAAAATCTTTCTACGGCGATTGGATTCAAAACAACTTAGGCCCAAAGACCAAACCAAGCTTCGCTGCCGGCCCACCAATGAAAATTACGTTTCCTCGAAAACAAGTTTTTTCTTTAATTTTGAACTACTTTTAACTTTTATTCAACTCATGAGTTTTCAAATCATAAATAAAGTTAAGAAAATTGGTTAATTCAATTTTGTAACTATTTTTATTAATTAATTAAAGTTCAAAATTGTTATTTTTAACCTGATAAATTCTATATTTTTTTATGAGCAGCCTATTAAATCCTTTTGATCAAAAATTTAAACTTTTCAACTAAAATTTATTAAAAATTCATCATGTGTCGAGTTCGAGTTTTGATGATGATAATCCTAATAAGGATGCAGTGACAATAGTGTCTACGCCTCTTGAAAGGAATAAATTGCACAATAAGTATTCACAATACTACAAAACTCTAAATCCACTAAAATTTAAGTTCTCACCATCTGCAATGGCCTGGTTATTCTCTCCGCTTCTTAATCTAGAGAGAAACAAAGAGAAGAATAGTATTTGAACTATTTTGCCCCCTCAAAAATCATCACATACCCAATACTTGATAAATATTTATTTTAGACTTTAATTAATTAACAAAAATAATTATGGGACTAAACTGACCAATTTTCTATAAAATTAATATCAATTGAGTTACTCAATCCAAAAACAAAATCTTTTAAAATATCTTTAAAATATTCTGTGAAATTAAAAAATATATATATATATATTAAAATATATATATATATATATATATATCAATATAAATAATTCTAAAAATTAACATTTATAATTTTCTAAAAATAAAAAACCCTAGAAGCACATGCCATTAAATCATTATTATATTTTTAATACGACGAAAAAACAAAATCTACAAGCACATGTTATATTTAAAAATTAGATGGTTACTTTGGTTTTAAGTAAGATAACAATTGCACTCACTCACATGAGTATACATTTATTCAAAATTTGGGATCAAAACTCAGGTTTAAAAGAACAACCTATCAATTTCGAGCGAGTGAAAATTAGTCTAAATATAAACATGATTTAAAAACTAGATTGTTGTCATAATTGTCCTGTAAATCTAATTTTCAAATGAAGGAAGGATGAAGTATTTTATTGAATACAAATCTGTGCCTTCTTAGAGCATAGTAACAGCAAACAAGCTGGTTAATACTACAATTCCTACCCAGTTATTAAAAAAGAAAAAAAAAAAAAAAAAAAAAGGCACATAATATGAGAATTCTCCTCCCTGTCTTTCTTTCCAAGTCTTGGAATTTACCTTACAAGAGGTATAAGCAAATACTCAGCATAAAAGAGCTGCCAATCACAAATGAGAACCAATTATTCAACTGAAATTATTTCTAACATTTTCCAACTTCTGAACCCCAACCAAAACAAGAAACCAGAAGCAGGTGATAACAATTAAGTCTGTGAGTTACATGTATGGAGAGAGCAGAAAATCAATTTTCATAGTTTGGATAATGTTCCTAAAGGTTCTGTTAATACTATTACTATGTATGTATGTCGAGGAGGAGGGTAGATACTCCTCTCCTCCATCCATACGGGTGGGTTAATACTCTTCCTTACAAATTCGAAAAATGCACCTCCATATTTGAAGATGGGGAAGTGCATTTAATGTAGGGTGCCACCCCCACCATTAATCTCTTAGGGGTGCAGAAGGGATTAGGATCAAGTTATGTAATAATAATAATTATAATATAATATCCTAATCATATTCTCAAAGAGTAAACCAGCCAAGAAGTATAGAAAAGATAGTACCTTCCATATGAACATGTAAAAGGATGTTATTGCTGTTTTGCTTTGCAAATCTACAGATTTCGCCCGACTCCAAAGCAGTGTGGCCAGCAAGATGTGTCCAGTAACCTATGACATATTTAAAGTAAATCAGACTTAATATTTTGATCATTTCTATTTCTCTTTCTGACATTCAACTTCATTACGTAGAGGTTTTCGAGAAAGAATTTAAATTTTGTTCCAGAAAGATTGAAAAAAATGAGCCTTTACAGTTATGCTTTTGCTCCAAATGAAGGGAGAAGTAGCCCCAACTAGAATGGCAACAAGATAAGCCATTTGAAGTAGAGAAATGCATATCCAAAACACCTGCCAGAGTACAAACCAGGCCAACGTAAATCACAACCGAAGCCTGTGCTATATGGTGTTTTGATCGATAAGATTGAGAACTAACCCTCTCTTGACCCAAACGGACAGTAAATGATCGAATACCAAAAATTTTGTCACCAACAATATCGGGAATGTCCTACAAGAACAAATTCACAACATTGTAACTTAAAAAACATATTTCTCAAATGTACTCCAAGTGACCCAACAATGGAAAGAACTAAAATGGCAGGGGAAGGAAGGGAAGGGAAGAACACTACCAGTATAAATGGAGTATGGATCTCCTGTTCATGTTACCCTTCCTATTACACCAGTGTCATTATTGCATTAATATTTAAATTATCTTTTCTAAATCACCAATAGAATGATGACGCTTGTTATATTTTTATTGGTGTAACAGGGAGATTTCTACTCATACAAATGCCAGTGTTCTTTTCTTATTTACAATTTCCTTTGTATTTCATCGTTGGGAATACTTGAATATATTTCCTGGGATTTAATATCCCTCCATGCTTGCAAAATTACGAACACTAGAAGTAGTACACATTGCACTTTTTCCTTCCCATGAGCAGTTTTCCAATTAAGAACACACAGAGAAGCTAAAGAGGAAGCATTGCATCATAAATATTGTATAAGGAACTCATATTCAAAATAATCCATCATTTAACCTAAACGAAAATGCACAAGCATATATAGCCATTATGGTCATACTAACAAATGAATTCAAAATGCTCATCACTGCCAAGACAATTAATTGTGCACACAAACTACAGAACTTCCAAATTAGTATATAATAAATGTTGAAAACTTGTTTACTTCGCAAAATATACCCACTATCTACTCAATGTACGTAAACTAACACTTACCTTAAACAATGCTATAACAACGGAGAAGAAGCTCATGAATGCAGTTGCAAAAATCACAGGTTTTGTAAAGGCTGCTGGTCTGGCACAGACATAAGTCTGAAAAATGTAGGTGAGTCTCAGATATATAAATTCACCAAAGTTGGCAATGAAAAATATGCTACCCCCTGCAAAACACCCCCCACCCTCCACCACACACCCAAACCAATTCCTCACCACCACCACCACCCCCCGGCCCAAAAAAATAATAATAATAAAAACCCTCAATCATAAGCCTAACATTTTATGAATGAAGGCATCATTATATATATCTATACATAGATTTTTATATATGAAACTAGATAACTTACTACAGAAAGAAAAAATGGAAATAGCATGACAATATGGCTCTTTTAAATTGGTAACATAGATTCACAGTTTCTTTAATATGGTCTTCAATTACTTGTTCAACATCATGTGAATACCTAATTCAATTTCAGACAAGTATAACATTAATACTACCAGTTATTTTGAACAAAATAACATAAACATTTAACAGCTTAAATAACACGTAGAATCAGAAAGTAACATAGGTTTAGACCTGAATATGCAAATAGAAAGCTATCTGTACTATCACTGCCCTCACAGCTAAAATACAGAGCGCAGCAATGAAGGCAAATCTCTTCCATCTTAGCATTGGTAACTGCATTTGGAAAAATAATAATAGTAATTATAGAATAATTAAGCATACTAGATTAGGAAAGCCCCTTTACACAGTAACATAGTTCGAAGAATATACTAGTGAGATGATGAGCAAATGTCAGTGAGAGAGTTCAACTCCTTCCAACTCAGATCTATTAAACAAAACAAATTTGCACAGAAATTAAAAGTAATAACTGTAGTTTTCTTGAAGGCTTACAGAATCCCAACATGCCCAATTACTTTGAGCCACTCTATTAAATGATGAACAGAATAAATTAATTGAGATATGAGAACAATGAAAGACTATTATTCAGCTTTTAATTCCCATTTCAAGGAAAAGAAATGACGTGCCTACAGTTGGGGTTTAACATGGTCATCCTATCACATAAGTTCACATACTTAAAACATTGCAACAAGAGAGAACTTTACAGGATAAATTGAATCACATACAATTTAAATAGAGTCGGTCTCTTAAATGTGTTAGGAGAAGAAAGTAATGGAACTAAAAGAATAAATGCTTTCAACTTTAGTTGCTTTAGCTATAAGCACAAACAATAAGTGGCATCCACTCAGAAGAAGAAGGTTTGGATCTTTCAATCTTTTTACTCTGATGCCTCATCACATTTTCACTAGTATGAGTTTGGTAGGATAGATATAGATTCTAAGTATCAATAATGAATTGAAGATGACAAATGCTCATAGTGCTCCATGCACAGTGTCAAGGCTTGCAAAATCTTGGAGCTATCCAATGCATTCAGCTCTCTTTCAATAGTAAGTCACATGCATGAATGAATTAACTCACATTGATGGAATATGCAGTCCCAAGCACGAAACTGATGAAAAGAGCCCAAAATAATGGCCATGAGCCCACAATCCATCCAAGCCAAAAGCTCTGCAAATTAATGATAATAAATATTTTTTTTCCTAGAAAAGTACAGAAAGTAATATGAATTATTCCTCACAAGAAGAAAAATTCAAATGAGTACCTAGTGGAGGGCATTTCGACAGCAGAAGGGAGAAAACAACAAATTAAACTTCATGAACAAGCTTAGAACTTACAATAATTGCAAAAGATGAAACAATCATCACACCAGTCTTAACTGAATATTCCCCCGAGGCCAACGGAAGATATGGCTTGTTAACCTGTGATAGAATATCATTGAAATTCACGTGAACCAATAAAAGGAGCCAACTGAAAAAGGTTAACCATGGAAAATAAACTGTTCAACAGTTTCAAATGAAGTCAAACAAAGCATTACACTCATGTCTAATATACCAGCTTCGCCCTTGCATGTTTCCCCTTCCAAAGGAAAATGTAAGAGTAAATAATTGTTATTCACTTTTTGGACTGCTTCAAATAGCCAAGACATGCATTTACTCTATCGATGCATGTACTTTTCAAGACTACTTTAAATAATTGTTATACACTTTTCAAGATGGTGATGTACGCAAAAACTAACTTGATCTATGAATTTACTTGCACTGTCATTTCCATTGGAAGAAAAAAGTGATGCTCAATTCTTAGGTTCCTCAACATCCTTTAGCATTAGTCCATTTATGCCTAAGATACTTGATATGGGAGTTTGCAATACAGCTATCACTAGTCTAAGATGTCGCTTGACAAACTGGCCAGCTTTTGAAATTCAGAATGCACTCTTAAGGAAAATCTCAGAAGCTCACGGATTAAAAGAGTTCTATATCTTAAGTTTTCTACCACAAAATTGCAGCAACTTTAGTATATTTTGGCTAGGTGTAGGACCAAAGTTGTGCCAACATAGACATAGAAACAGATCTCCATATAGAGAATCAAACTTTTGGACTATTACTTAGATTCACCATATCCTTGTGAAATCTAAATAAATGTAATAAGGTAACTGGATTCCCCAAAATGAGGTTGTTACCTTGTCAATTTCTATGTCGGATAACTGATTCAAGCCGACAATGTATATATTCATAAAGAGGGCAGCAACAATTGCCTGATAAGAAAAGGAGATGTGTTTTTATGACCATTCAAAACCACTGATTGCTTCACTGTTTGAGTTAAAACAACAAACCTGAAACATCCCAGTGAAAAATAATGGAGAAATATCTGAGACCTTTTCAACTGCAAGGAGAGAAACTGACATAATGCTCAATGCCTGTTCAGAGAAAAGGGATTGTAAGCTCACAATCTTTCTACCAAGTAAAAGACACACATCCATGAAATTTTGTGTTCGTGTGCACCTTCACTTCATGTATGAGCTAAGAGATAAAGCCAAATAAATCAATATAATTGTAGCTGAAACCTAACTGTTCCTATGACAGTGTGCGGCCGTGAAAATCTGTAGAAAGAATCTAAGCCATCTTGTAGCGATTTCCGGAGTTTCTTTGAGGGTTCAGATTCAAATGGCTGCCCAGAAGCTGCATTCAACCGAAAGTTATGTTTCCCTCTCCAGTACAAAGAGGCAAATCCTTCATTATTGCCACCAGTGTGCGGTCTGAAATGGTACTGCTTCTGTAATACCATTGGCATTGTAAAGAGTTTCTCGGGATTCTTCCATGCTTTGCCTTTCAATACTCGAACTACCACACGTGAACCAAGAACATAAAAGATTAAAAGAAAGCCAACAGAAAATTAAAAGAGAAAAGAAACGGAACGTCTGACAAAGTTAGCAGACAATCTAGTCAAAGTAGTCCCAAGAGGCCAAAGATGGAATGAAACCCGTATGGCGCTCACATAAACCAATAGAAAAGTTCATTCAAAAGAAATTAGCAACTTTGCGACATAAAGTTTAAAACCAGAATCTTGACACCAAGAACCCGGAATTACAGTAACTAAAAACCCAAAGGAAGAAAAGCGGAAGACTAATTCCATTAACTTTTAACCCACCATTTGTGCCAGAGCTTAGTTCAGCAGTAACAGGAAATGAAAATGAAGAAGGCGACTTTGCAAAGGAACCAACAAGCAAAGATTCCATCTTTCTTGTTACTTCTTCAACCAGCGCCGACAGAACCCAAATCAAATTGATACACCAATTTAATCCAAGTTCATAAATAAAGCCAATTCCACAACCAAGAAATTAATTACCAACCAACCCTCGATGTTTGACTATTCATGCAAGCATATTGCTATTAGCAGAGGAAAGTGGGGTTTTTATGCAGGCACTGCCAACTTCTTGACTCCATCGTACGAGCACAACAGCATTAAACCACCAAAAAGGTCCTCCTTCACCGTCCATGATTTCCAAGCAAGAAATTTAAAGGAAAAAGGGAAAAAGTAATAATAATAAAAATAAAAATACTACCAAGATACAGAAGTAATTGAAGGTTTGTCTCCTTTTGGTAGAATTCATAAATTTTCTTAATCGAAACCATAATAACAATATATTTTTACTACTTACCAAAAAAAAAAAAAAAACAATATATTTTTACTTCAGTAAGCATGGCCACGATCTCCCATTCCATAGACTGAAGTTCTTGATGTCCAAATTAACCATTTCTATTTTTTCCTTCTCTAATTTCAAAAAATTATGAACTATTTTTCTCCTCCATGTATAAATGGCCTCTTATGTTCCTTCCATTTTTAATTTAAACACAATTAATCTGCATTATATATATGTGTGTGTGTGTGTTAATATCCTGTATGTATATTTTTCTACCCAATTAATTTTGTCAATTTTCTTTTCTTGACTATTATTACAATTTTAACTGAGACGAACAGAAATAAATAAGGTATACAAGTACTCTCTCGTATGTTTACCAGTCGTGCAAGACACAGATTTAAAAAGCAAATTGTATTTTTTTTCTTGACAACCAAATGCTTGGCTGCTTGCCATTTATCATCACAAAATTACAAATCCTTGACTCCGACATTTTTCTTTTTCTTTTTTTTCTAATCAATATTAGTGTATATTTTTGCAGCAACTAGGGACCGTTTTTATTGAAATGTCAGCATATTTTTATTCAGTGAATTTTAAAGTCATACTACTAAATTTTCATCTCAATCTCGAAATTATTAATAAAATTTGACTAAAAATAAAATATTTAATTTGAGGGATCCCTGGTTCATTTACTTTGATATAGGAATAATAAGACGGCACTCTGCCCCAGGGGCATAGACCCGTTGGTATGGTCTGGGGTGACAAGGGGTTAGCGCCTCTGGCCGCCAGGGTTCGAATCTTGCGTGGGCTAAATTTTCACTTATTTGTGGAGGTTTGTCCTGGGGTTCAGGCTCTACGTGGTCCTCTCCCCCGGATCCTCTGCCCTTGGGTGCACATTCCTCGATTTGCCTCCTCTCTGACTAAGGGGCCTCTGGTCAGGGGGGCGAGGTTTATTCGCCGGTAGTCGGGACTCCG